>JAJLVG010000306.1:0-122063 GCA_030564585.1 Martiniozyma abietophila
TGTAAAATAATACAAAGATAACGATGAAAAGATTAATTTCTTAAAAGAAATGAGAAAACCCAAGTGGAAAGAATTGGAAATGAACCAAGATGAATTATTATGATAAAATGATAGGAAGATAAGTAAAAAAAAATATTATGTGTTACTTTTTAACTATTCATCAAAATCTGAATTATCATTATCTTCATCATCATCCATTTCAATATCTTCATCTTCATCTTCATCATAATCATCAAGTTGATCATCTTCATAAAAATCATCTTCCCACCATTCATCTTCAGGTTCTTCTTCTTCCTTTGCTTGTGATATTTCTTCAAATGTTGGAATATTAAAATCTTGTGGTAAACGCTGTCTACTCTTTGCAACATCTTGTTTCATCTTTTGTATATAAACATCTTTTTGTTTACGATAGCACACACTTGCATCAACATTTGCAGGTGAATTAACATTTGGATCTTCTAATAAACTTAAAATACTAAGTAAAACAGTTTCAACTCTTTGAGCAGGACTCCAAGTCAGTTCATCTGGTTCATCATTTTGATCTTGACCTGCTTGATGAAGAATAGATATACATAATCTACCATCAGAATAAACATTTGGATGAAAAATTGCTGGAGTAAATTTAAAAGTTGGTGGTTTAAAAGGGTATTCAGTAGGAAATTTTAACTGACCTTCAAAATATGCACCATTATAATCAGATTTTGGATCAATAACCATTAATGAAACTTTCCAATTAAATATATTACCATCATCGGGAAGTTCAACTCTAACTTGTTTTAAACCAGTTTTTGGATTTGTAATATCACGAAATTCTTTCCAAAGTATTTTTTGAGCCGACATGATAAGTGATTAAATGTTTATTTGATTAATAATGTTTGTTAAAGTTTAGTTGTTCGTATTAAGTATTTAATACTAATTATTATGAGTTAAACTCGTTTGATTAGTGGCACCTGTTCCTCGTGTGGCGACAAACAAAACAATATTACTCCTTTTTCAATGGGGAACAGAAAATTAAAATTAAAATTAAAAATAAAATACACAAAAAAAAATAAAAAGAAAAGAGAGACCCGAAAACAGCCCAACCTAATAGGATAAAAAAAGAAATGAAAGGAAAGGAGTACCTAAAGATTACAACATAAGACGACGTGTCGTAAATTATTTATAAATTATATTATATAATTAAATTGTAAATTCAAATGTAAATTTAAATATAAATTAGTTATAATTACTTCCTTATAATATTGAATAGAAAAGGGAATTTGCTTACAACGCAAACGTTTAATAAACAATAATAATTTATTTTATGTTAATCTATATTAATAATTATAATTAGAAAACAAAAAATGTATTTACATGATTATTTTATTTTTATTTATTTAAATGGGTTCATTCTTCTGATGCAAGAACAACTTCCTTTGCTTCTTGTTGAAATTGTTTATTTTTTTCTTCTTCTTCAAGTTCTTCTTCTTCAGTCTTTTTAATAGCATCAGCTGGAGTAATTCCTAAAGCTTTTGCCCTTTCTTCAAGTCGAAGTCTTTTATCAATCTTTTGTTGTCTAATTCTAGCTAATTCTGCTTGAATTTCATGAGGTTCCTTTGGAATTTTATTTAATGTATCAGGATCAGGCCAATAACCAGGTAAATTAAATTTACGATCAGTATCAATACCAACATAATACATTATAGTAATTGGTGTCATTAAATAAAATGAGAATTTTGCAAGTTCAAATTGAGAACGTGACATACGTGGTAAAAAGCGACGAAGTGACATATAGTATATGATTGAATATTTATATGTATTTGTATTTGTAATTGTAATTAAAAATTGATTGAAAT
Organism: Martiniozyma abietophila; assembly: GCA_030564585.1. Taxonomy (NCBI): domain Eukaryota; kingdom Fungi; phylum Ascomycota; class Pichiomycetes; order Pichiales; family Pichiaceae; genus Martiniozyma; species Martiniozyma abietophila. The sequence goes on from JAJLVG010000306.1 coordinate 1,836, forward strand.
GAAAGAGTATTAAACTTCAAGTTCTAATTCCTTATTCTTTATTTGTTGTTGATCGTCACAACTTTATTTTTTTTTTCCTTTCTCTTTTCTCTTTCTTTAAATTTTTATAATTATAAATTGAAACATTTTTATTAGTTGGAAATTTTACAAATAAAAAAAAATTTATAAACTTACATATCATACTAAGAAAAAGAATAAATTCACATCTTTCAAATATAAACAGTATAATGTCAAAAGTTCTTCAGATTTGTACTCATTCAGGTTCTTTCCATGCTGATGAAGCATTAGCAGTTTATATGTTAAGACTTTTACCTTCATGGAAAGATGCAAAATTAGTTCGTTCAAGAAATCCTCAAGATTGGGAAGATTCTGATGTTGTTGTTGATGTTTCTGGTAAATATGATGGTAAAAAATATTTTGATCATCATCAAAGAGAATTTACTTCAACATTTAATGAAAATTATCAAACAAAATTATCTTCTGCTGGTTTAGTTTATAAACATTTTGGTAAAGAAATTATTATAAATGTTTGTAATTTAGATTTAAATAAGAATGATGATAAAATTAAAATTGATTATTTATATGATAGAATTTATTCTGATTTTATTGAAGCTGTTGATGCAAATGATAATGGTATAACAAAATTTCCTGATCAAGATAATCTTCAACCAAGGTTTAAAGATAGAAATTTTTCACTTGCTGGTGTAATTGCAAATTTAAATCCATCATGGGATCAAGATCCAAATGATAATGATTTTGATAAACAATTTTTAATTGCATCTAAAATTATTGGTGATGCATTCTTTAATTATTTATCATATATTGGTAATTCATTCCTTAAAGCAAAACAATATGTTATTGATTCTTTTAAAGATCGTAAAAATATTGATCCATCAGGTAAAATCATTTTAATGGATAGATTTGTACCATGGAAAGAACATTTATTTAATGTTGAAATTGAAAATGATTCTGAAGGTGAAATTTTATATGCATTATTCCCTGATTCAACAGGATCATGGAGAATTGCTGCTGTACCATTATCTTCTTCTTCATTTGATTCTAGAAAGAAACTTCCTGAACCATGGAGAGGTTTAAGAGATAATGAATTAAGTTTAAAAGCAGATATTCCTGATTGTGTCTTTATCCATGCTGCTGGTTTTATTGGAGGTGCTAAAACTAAAGAAACTGTTTTAGCTTTAGCAAAGAAAGCTATTTGATAAATGGTTTTATGTATATCTTATAAATAATTCAACTTTACTTTACTTTACTTTACTCTACTACTACTACTACTACTACTGCTACTACTACTACTACTACTACTAAACCATCTAGATTAGCTACAATGTACTCCCCAAAATGATTTTAAACGGGAAATTGTTAATTATTTTCGCTATTTTTTTTGATCATCACGAAAAAACGGCAAAAGAGAAAATACGAAAATTTTAGTTTTCAAACGATTTTTAAACTTAACGTGTCTTGTTTATTTATTTAAAACTATTCGCTTTTGTAATATACTATATTATACTATATTGTTATATAATATAATATAATATAATATACTTTACATCCAATGAGGAAACTTTTCAATAGAAACAAGGAACGTAAACAATCTCATGGTAATTCAAAGAATTCCAAAAGTAATAATGAACATCATGAAACTTACTCTCATAATCAGACTAGTTCCGCTTCACTTACCCATCGTTCTTCAAGATTGTCTCTTTTAGGTGTTGAGTCTATCTATTCTGTTGCTACTGAAAATCATTCTCCAATTAATAATGATAATAATAATAATAATAACAATAACTTAAACATAAATATTAATGATTCAGATAGTAATAATCAATCTTATCAATTATCTTCTTCAACAAATGATTCAATTGATCAATCAATTGTTAATTTAAATAGAACAATTGATAACAATAACTCTTCCATTTCTGTTCATTCAAATATTAATCCTTTAAAGTTAACTAATTCTCAATCAACGTTAGATCCAAAATATCACGACATTGAAAATATTAAAATTGAATCTGATTTAATGGTATCAGATTCAATTTTAATTGGTGATGATAATGATAAGAATCGTACTTTATTGAAAAAAACTTCATCTTCTCATTTTTCAACTTCTTCAATTAATGATCAATCAAATTTTAATAATGATAATCAATCTATAATATCACCAATAAAAGGAAATAATGATAGATTAAATACACCAATAATAAAAAGACCTTCTTCTTCTTCCTCTTCTTCTGCTATTTCAATTTCTAATGATACTTTTACATCGAGTACTATTACTAGTATATCCAAATTAAAAATTCATGATGTTAAACGTACTGGTAGAGCTATCTTATCAACTCAAGGATTACGTCAATCTGTTTATAATGGTGCTTCATTTGCTTCAGCCTCTGTATTTTCTCAATCTTCTCACTCAATGAGTCATACAATTTCTAATTTAATTGATGATCAATGGGATTCAAGTATCTTTAAATCTGATTGGGTTAATAGAATTATTGAACCTTCAGAAGATGATAAAAATAAATTATTTAGATTAGAACTTCGTGGTTCATGTTTATTAGTTTTCAAACCTCCAACTGAACTTTCTTTTGCTAAAAGTTTATTATCAGAAAGTGAATCCAATTCTAATCATAATTTATCTCAATCTGATGTTAACTCAGTAATGGGTAATAGCTTTAATCATAGTTCTCAAGATTTATCTATTTCAAAACAAGGATTAACTAATGACTCCGAAAATCAAATTTTAATAGATAATTCCATATCCGAAACATTTTCAGTCATGTCAAATGAAATTGGTATAAATCATAATAAAATCATTGAAAATATTAATTTTATTGAAGATGCAACAAAACAAAAATTAGAAAAGCGACCTGCTTTCATTGTACATGATTTATATTATCCTTCACCATCATGTCCACATCCAAAACTGGTTTTTGATACTCGAACGGGTATGTTATTGAAAGGTAATTTAGAAGCATTATGTCATACAATTGTTTTTTATCCTTCTGATAAATTAGCTGATAAATTAATTGAAATTTTATTTATGATCGGTAGTATAATTGATCCAATGGCATATTTTTCATATTTTATTGATCATTTTACAAATGATTCCAATTTATCAAAAAAAGGTATTAAAATTACTGAAATGGAAAAAATTTTAATGTTAAGAAGAATTAGAAGGTTCATTGAAATTATAAATATTAAATTCTTTGGATTATTACTAGATGATGAGGTCTTTAAATATTCTAACAAGTTGTTACAGTCAATTTCAAGATTTGCTCCACAAAATGATCTAAAAAATGAGCGATTGGATTCTTATTACTCTTCTTATTTACCAAATACATTGAAAAATATAAACCATTTACATTCTGAAATTAATCAAAGAAGGAATAGACTTAAAAGTTTAATCTCTTTTGAAGAAATTAATAACAGTACTATTAATGACTTATCAATCTTTTCAGGAATTTCATTGTTAAATATTGATTCAAAAGTATTATTACATGAAATTAATTCAATAGATCATCATTTTTCAAGAGAATGGAGTCCAGGTGCTGACAGATCATTAGCTATTCCCCATGCAAGTTTACCATGTAAAAATATTTACTCATACTGGAAATTTAATCCCTTACAGTTCGATACTAAAAATCAATGTCATTATTTAGGACGTTTAGTTGCTTATCATTTATTTCAAGATCCTGAAACATCAATAACAGCAGTTTTAAGATCAAAAATACTCTCGAAATGGATTGAAATTGGTAAATTATTATGTGATAGTGGTAACATGGTTTCATGGTTAGGTATTGCAACTGTTATTTGTGGCCTTCCCATTTTAAGACTTTCTGAAAGTTGGGGTCATGTTGATCAATATTTAATTGAAGAAGTTTCTAGAAAATGGGCTCCTGTTGTCTTTGAAGTTAGAAGAAATGAAATTTATGATTCAAAAAAATTCAAAAAAGATGATTCATTTGATAATGATGAATCTAAACCAAACCTTAATAATACAAGTGGATGTAGAATTTTAGTCCCAAAAGGAATTGGATCTGTTTATTCGAAAGAAGATGTTATTCCTTATTATGGTGACATGGTAATAATTGATGAATTTAATGATTTAGATTCAATTAATGATGATAGTAATTTACAAAAGGAGAACAATAATGATTTTATTAAGAGTTTCTGTGAATATTTTGAACGTGTTGACTCAAGTCTGAAAAAGTGGTCAAAATATTTTAATAAACTTGAAAATCAACCAAATGTTTCAAATCCAATTTTCAAAGACGATGCTAATCATATTAATGATGATTTGAGTATTATTAAATTTTCAAAAGATGAAAAGATTCAATCTATCTTGAAAACTTTAATCTCGTTCAATGCAAATAATGGTCCATTTTCAACCCTAGATTTCATGAACTTATCAACTTCTATTGAACCTGCTTATGTTGGTCAATTTGCAAAATTACATGGTACTTCAAGATCACCGTTGTTTTTAGGTTCTTATGCATCAATTTTATTTCCTGAAATTTTACCAAATTATCATATTTATGATAGAAATGAGTTAATTGGTGCTATTGGTGGTGGAGAGTTAATAAAAATGATTCAGAATTCAGAGATTGACCCATTGAATCCAGAAGAAGATGCTGAGCTTAAAAGACTTACTAAAAGAAATAGGAATGTATTTTTAAAGCATGTCAGAGATACATTTAATATTGGCACTTTACAATTCAAAATGCAGGATGATAGTTTGATATTCAAAACTAGTATCGATGAATTTATTAATGATAAAGCGACTAAAGTAACATCTGCCTTGACAACAACGAACGGCTCAAATTCTAGACCTGCTAGTGTATTGTTTGAACAATCGTCTAAAACTCGCAAAAGAATAAGTACGATGTCTGCAAATAGTTTCAATCTAGAAGAATATATCAATGAATATGACTCTTATCTAAGAGATTCAATTGGATCGCTGAAATTAAATGATGATAATGATGAAAATGATAATCAAAAATCAAATATTAATAAATCAAATTGTGTTGAGGTAATGACTAGAGCAGCAACGCCGGATAGACTTATTGATTTATTAGTTCTCACTTCATCAGTTTTTGGAACAAGGATGAAAACCGATGATGTTAAAAAATATATTGATATATGTGGTTCAGTTGATCCTGTTGTTTTTCAGATGGATAACGGTGGATTTACAAAGACATATTTTTCAACTTACAGAGTTTTTACAACTACAGTGGAATTGGTGAAAGGTTTGAGTAAAAGGTTTTCTGGTGCAAAATCAGCATCACTATCGATTTCAAATTCAATAAGTGAATATAACGTGATCTTTCCAGATTGGGAACAAATAATTTCAGACGATGATCAAACAAAGTTAAAAATAAATTGGAAATTTGTTGCCCAAATTCAATTAGGAGTTCTAGAGGCAACTTTAGAATTTGTTGAAGATCATTTTTGTCACTTTTTTGATGATATCTCATCAAAGGAATCGTTTGATAAATTTTTAGAGATTATTGATGATATGATTGTTCAGGAATGGCCACAAAATTTGAAGTGGTTAAAAGAAAATATCAATGACTATATTACTTCATCGATTGATGAAGTGTTGGATATTTATGATTCCTTAGAGGTCATATATAAGAGATTAAGAACTACATTTATCAGACAATCATTTACTCCTTTCGTTGGTGCTTTGACTTTAGATATATCTGAAACAATTGATGAAATTCCTACAATTGCATTCTTGCCATCATATACAAATGATTTGAATGAAATATCTGAATTTATAAATAATTTAGAATCGGCTATTAAATCGGTAATGAATTTAATTCAGCCAGAAGATTGGATCGATACATTTGAAATCATTCAATTATTTATTTCAAAGTCACCATTAAGTATCTTCAATTATAATATGCAATCAGATAAGAAACGAGCTGATGATCTCATAATTTCTAATATTTATGATTGGATAATGACATTAACAGATGGTAATAAAAGGGTTATCGATCAATTACCAACTAGAGTTAAATCTGCTTTCTTATTTTATGATAAAGTTAAAAGTATGTTTTTGAAACAAATTTGTGATATCTCAATTTCATTTGCTGAGCGTGTTGATAGATTAGTTTCATTGTTATATATTTTGCAAATTAGTAGAATGAGAATGAAACATGCTGAATTGTTTGACAATGTTGAGCAAACTAAGACCTCTCCCTTCATTCCAAGTTTTATTGAATCTTCTATTGTTAATTCAATTCTATCTCCAAAATCTAGATGTTATAAAAATGCCTGGATCAAAGCAGGCCAACTTATTAGTGGAGAAAGTAAAACATGTTTCAATCACTTAGATGAAATGTTACCTATATTAAAAGAAAATGAGAATATTGAGAATGGTTCAATTTTGAGTGTTTGTCCTGGATGGGTATTAAATAGAATTGTTGAAATCTGTTGTTTCATTCCAAATATGGATGTAGAAAATACTGATTTGATTTATTTCGATAAAAATAGATTTGTTTTTAATTCAGTTTTGAAAATCAATGAATTGAAAAATAATGGTGACAGTGAGTATAAAAATGATAAATTTCACTTTTTATTTGAATTGAAATTATTTGATTCTAATTCATTTGATCATTCAATGGAAGAAAATTTGAATAATTCGATTGAAAATGGTTCATTATTTGCACATCATATTCATGAGCAAATTCAATTGATAAAAATTGAACATATCAAAAAGAAATTATTACTTAAGCATGAACAGAAGATTAATATTAATCAATCTTCGCATTCTAATCATGAAAATAGTAATTATCCTCTTACTGATAATGCATCAATTTTATCCTCACAAAGATCAATTTTAAATTTAAATACCGAGAGAATGGTTATATCTAATAATGAAACGATTTCCACTAACGCTACTAGCTCTTTGAATTCAACAACTCTTCATAATATTGTTTCAAGCGGTAAAGATCAGAATAGGAAGGTGGTAGCACATCAACATATTAAACATGTTCATAAGCAACGTGGTCAATCAAATCATTCAGCACCGAGTAAATTCAAATTTAATTTATTTAAATCAAGGTTAACACTAAATATGAATGGAAGTGGATCGAATGAGAATAGTGCTAATAGAAATAATAATAAAACTATCAATCATAATAATATAAACCAATCATTAGAAAAGAGAATTGTCAATATCTCAGAATTACCTAGTGCAGAATCATTTTGTGATGTAAAGTCAAAACCAATAATGACGTTACAATTGAAAGATATGTCTATTTTCCCAACGTATCGTACCATCAATTCATTTACTGTTGAATTTGGTTCAGGTAATCATAAAAATGAATATACATTTCAAACTGCTAATGAAAGTGATAACGAAGAATGGATTTATAAATTGATTTATTCAAAAAAGCATTGGTTTAGATCAAAGGTTATGAATAAACATTATTCACATAAGAATTTATATTTAACATTTGGATCACCATTAGCATTTATTTGTGAACGTGATAAAAAGCAAGTTCCTATGATAATTGAAAAGATGATGTCAGAAATTGAATTTCGTGGATTAGAAGAAATTGGAATATATCGAAAAAGTGCTTCATTATCAGTTGTTCAACAAATAAAAGATGAAATTAATAAATCTGGAGATTTCAATATGGAAAATTCAATGGTTTTTGATATTCATAATTTAACAGGTTGCATAAAAGCATTTTTAAGGGAATTACCAGAACCATTGATTTCTGATGAATTGATTTTAGAAATTTTACCTATTAAAGAAATAGCAAAGGAAGAATCAAGATTTGAAATTTATGAAAGAGTTTTATCAAGTTTACCAGTTCATAATTATAGATTAGTAGAAAGGTTGACTCGTCATATGAGATTAATTGAAGAATATAAGTCACACAATCGTATGACTAGTTATAATTTAGCAACAATTATGGGTGGTAGTTTAGTTGATGGGTGTACACCAGAAAATACCAAAAGATGTTTCGGATTGATGAATTTTGTTTGTGAAGATTGGATATTAAACTACGATAGAGTATTTACAAATTCAACTTGTTGAATACTTTACAGATTTACAATTTTTTTTTTAACTGTTTAATTATGAGTTTTAATTATAATAATATATGTACTTACAGCTTTTATTTGTATGATGATAAGTTATAATTACCGCATTATGTACATGAGATAAGCTAGTTTTTTGGTAAACCTATCAAACTCGCGGTATTATTCAAGTGACTCTCTCTTGAATAATATATCCGTTTGAAGAGATCTTAAAAACAAAAAGAAAAGGAAGACAATAAATTCTTTATTGTGAATCATGGTTGTTATTGCTAATATATCAACATTTTCTGCAAGCAATAAAATAATTTCAAAAGCAATTGAATTCAATCAAATAGAATTTGATAAATATGGTTGTGCAATGTCAGTTAACAGTTTGAAAAATATAGTATCAAAAGAAGAAGCTAATCAAGGATCAGCAATTAAATTAAAACAAGTTTGTGAAACAATCAATAAATTTGACGAAGCACCAAGTGGCAAACCGGCATCATGTAAATGGGATATATTTAGATCATCATATGTAAAAGAAAAATGGTCAACTGATGAAAATAATAATAAAATATATACATGTAAAGTCTTAGAAAAGCATCCATATAATTCACAAACGTTTGTTCCAATGGGTTGCAACAAGGAAGAGTTATCTTATCTTGTTATTTGTGCACCTGATAAAGATGGGTTACCAGATTGGGAGAATACCCAGGTTTTCGTTGTAAATGGGAATTCAGCAGTTACGTATAATGCTGGTGTTTGGCATGCTCCAATGGTAGTTTTACAAGGAACGATTGATTTCTGTGTTTGTCATTTTCAAAATGATGTTCCAAAAGAGTGTTGTGTTGAAGTTACTTATGATCCAGGATTTAAATTACAAGTTTAGTATTAATTTATACATATATATACGATACATATGCAATATAGTAAATGAAATTTAATATTTCTTTCTTTATATTTTTTTTTTTTGTGTTAGAATTTTATTTTAATGTTGGGGGGAGGGAAGTGTAACTACTTAATCATTCATCATCAACATCCATTTGAGCATCTGTCGAGGAACTTTCAGGTTGATCAGACGTTGTTGTAGTTGTGGTTGTGGTTGTTGTTGTAGTTGTAGTAGCTGGTGTATCGTTAACATCATGAGTTTCAACATCGATATTATCATCATCATCATCAGAATCTGAAGCATTTCCTCCTCTATTTCTAGAATTTGTTAGTGAATCTAATAAATTTAACCATTGTTGAACATCTTCATCATCATAAATTTTAAAGTCTTCATTGATACCAACAACACCAACTGTAGTATTTGCAATTGTTAATTCTTTATCTTGAGCTAATGTATCTCTTAAAGCTAATAAACCATATTCTATAAGTTGTTCTTTTGAAGCTAATGGAAAATCATTAAATTTTCTTTCAAGGAAAGTCTTTGCAGCTTGAGATCTTGCACCAATTGCATTAGCAGAATATTCTAATACAGAACCTGAAGGTAAGAATTCATAAAGATGAGGTCCATTTTCATCAATACCAACAATTAAAAAACCAACTCCATATGGTCTACCACCTGAAGATTGAGTATTTTCTTGAGCTTTATCAGCTAATGAATGAACAGCTTTTGAAACATTTAAAGGTCTATTATATACCATCTTTTCAGTCATTGCTTGTTGACGAAGATAATTTGAAAGAATTCTAGCATCAGGTGCAAGTCCAGCAAGTGCAAGACCTAAATGAGAATCAACTTTAATAACTTTTTGTTGATATGATCCTAATTCTTCAGCATTTCTTTTCAATGCAACTAAAACAGCATGGGTTTTACTAACAAGGGCAACAGCTGCAGAACCTTGTTTAATTGCTTCTATAGCATATTCAATTTGAAAGATACGTCCAGTTGGAGAGAACGTTGTTGCGTCGTTGTCATAATTATTTCTAAACTAAAATAATTGAATCAGCTGAGCAAACGTCAGCAAAAGTAAAATGTTAGTACCATTATATAAATTGTAAATTATGAATATACATCAATTGCAACTGTTGTGTAATGTAAATGTAAAACCTCAATGGATTAGGGGTGTACATACCATTTTAAGATATCGTCTGGTGGCGTTTTTTTAATAGAAGAAAGAAGAGAAAAAAAAGTGTTTTTTTTTTTGGAAAATCTTCAAAAATCTCTTTTCAAAAATCTCCAAAAATTTCGAAAACGCGAAAATTTTAAAGAAAACAAAATTTCTTCTTTCAAAACTAATTTTGTTAATTAAAGAGAAAAAAAGGAGTGAAAGATATCGTTTCAGGTTTCACACTTTTAATTTAACACACAATTCATTAATTTATTATACCAAAGGATGAACCCATTATCTCGGATTATTGGTCTTTCAGCATTACTTGCCCTTGGATTTCTTTTTCTCGTACTAGCTACTGCTCTTTGGCATCATTGGACGCCTCTTGCTATTGGTTTATTAGCAGCATCTGCTCACATTCCAACTGCTTTCAGTCATTCAAATGGATCATCTCAAATTGATTATTTTGATCAACAACCACCAGCTTTAGATGCTGGTAGATTCATAGCTGCAGTGCAACTCTCATCTGCATTTTTTGGTCCTATCGTTCTCTGTCATTGTGCTGTATTAGCCCCCGCTGCTGGATTCTTAACAGTTATTGGTTCGTTCTGTGTATGGCTCACATTATTCCTCTTCCGTCGCTTCTTTGAAGTTGGATACGATGACCCATTTGAATAAGAATATGATCTCTTCTTCTTATCTTTAACGTTTCATGAGCTTTTCCACAGGACTTCATCTGTTGGTGTACAGATTCTACTTTCTCCCTTTTTGTAATTTCTTTTTTAAATAAAATTTCAAATACTGTTTTATTTATCAATTAGTAATTGATAAATTCATTTACAGGTAAAGTGTTATACTATATCATTAAAGTAACAGAGAAGTCAGCTTTTCATATATTTAATAATTATCTTTTTTAGCTTATTAAATAAACATAAACTGAATTGATTACAATTACTACTTTACTGTTAACTTTATTACTTTAACCTGTCAAGAATAAAGTTAATATAAAATAATATGGCTAAAGTTAAAATAAAATCTCATTCATTTGTTGGTTTATCATCAAGGTCAAGGAAAGGTTGTATTGGATGTAAAAAGAGAAAGAAGAAATGTGATGAATGTCATCCAATTTGTGGATTATGTTTAAAGAGAGGACTTGATTGTATTTGGGTAAATGATCAAAATTCTACTCCTGCTACTAATATTATAAAAGATAATAATAATAATTTAAATAATAAATTTAAACTCAATCCACAAATTATGAAACGTTCACAATATTTAATTACAAAACGAAATAATAAATCAATAAATTTAAAATCAAAATCAATTGATAAAAGAAATTCAAGGGTAGTAACAATTTTAAATTCCGTTCCTTTAATAAATGATGAATCAGATTTTAAAAATAAGAAAAAAAATTCTGATCAATCAAATAAAGAGATTTCAATATCAACTCAAAATCAAAATATATTTATAAATGAAAATAAAGATCAAAATATAGATCAATTATTTGAAAATAATGATAAAATTACCAATAATATCATATCAAATGATATAAACTCAAGTTCAAATTCAAGCTCAAAACTAAAATCAAAATTAATGAAAAATTTCATATTTATAGATGGTTTAAATAAAACTGAATTACCTTCAACACAATCTCCCATAATAAAACCAGTTGAAGATATAAAAGATATTAAATTTATTGAAGATTTGTCAACTTCAAAAAAGATTCATCAGCAAAAGCCTATAAACCTTCAAAAGGATCAACAATTTTTACAACTTTTTGATAATGATCTTTCTCAATTTGATGCATTATTATCAAATATTGTTAATCATGTTAAATCACCTCAATTCCTTCCAGCAATCAATCAATTTGATAATATTTTAAATATGATGTTACATGAAAATCATTCAAATATTAATTCTTCAATAATAGATAATACTGAATTAGATTCAATAGAACCTAAAAAAATCATTTCACAAATGTCTCCAGGGACAATATTACTTCGTCAATTTAATCATGATGAACAACAATCCTTGATTAATAATCAAAACCATGAATTACAAAATGATTCAATTACTTTTTTACCGCCTGAAATAATTGATGAAAAGTTTCAATTATCAGTTTCAACAACAACAACAACAACAACTTCAACTTCAACGGATTCTTCTTTAGTAGATCATGATAATAACAATTGTGATCAAGATTATATTGATGATGATGATGAAAATTATGAAATAGCTGTTTGTAATGACCCTGACTATAAAGAATTAAAAGAAGAACAATTAATACCAATGGATGAATCTCAATTATTAGAAAATGTTTATTTATCAGAATCTGAATTATTAAAAATTTTTAAATCAAAGAAATTTCAACCTTATTTTAGACCTGCAATTCATGCTTTATTTACTAGAAATGATTCATTAAATTATATTCAACCAACTTCACCTTTTTTATCAGAACTTAATTCAACTGGTAAACTCTTTTTTCAACATTATGTTACTTATATTGCTTCAAATTTACTTGATATTGGTACAAAAAAATTTTTTTATGATTATGCTCTTAGTATTGCAGCAACAGATAAATCAATTTTATATTGCCTTGTTGCTTGGGGTGGTAAATTTTTAATGGGGAGATCTAATGACCATGCAATTAAATATACAAATTATTCAAAAGAATTAACTATAAAAAGAAGAAAATCAATGAATTTTTCTTATATTGAAAATGAAGATTGGTTAACATTATTATCATTTTATTTACTTTCATTAGCAAGTGAAATTTCAACAGGTGATGTTAATCAATGGTTCCAAATGTTATTACAATGTAAAGATTTAATTGAACAATTTGGTGGTATAAAAAAATTCTTTTTAAGTAATAAAGATTCAAATATTGCAAAATGGATTTTAAGTTCAATATTTTTTCATGATGTTTTAGGTTCAAGAAGTTTAGATTTTGGAACATTATTTAAAATTGAAGATTATAAATTTATTTTTGATGAAAATGATCTTTCAAGTTATGAATTAGATCCATTTTTAGGAATTTCTCAAAAATTATATTTATTATTAGGTGAAATTGTTAATCAACGTCAAAAATTTAAGAATAAAATCTTTCAATTAGGATTTTTATTATCAAATGATGATAAAAGTGATAAAGAAGATGATTATAATAATGAAATAATTATAAAATTTGATCAATTTGATCAATTGATTATAGATTCTAAACCTTTACCTCAAATGTTAGAATGTATATTAAATGATTCTAAATTACTTGAAATGCATTTAACTTTATTTGAACTTATTCAAATTTCTCTTAGAATTTATATTAGAATTTCTTTCAAAGAAATTTCTTTTGATGATGAAGAAATTCAATCATTTAAAAAGAAAGGAGATAAACTTTTTAAAATTATTATTGGTACAAAATTACAATCTATGCTTTGTTTACCTTTATTCATGCTTGGTATAGTTTCTGTTTCTCAATTGCAAAGAGATGAAATAAAGGAAACATATGAAATTCTTTTTCAACAATATGAAATTAAGAATATTGCTGTTTGTTGGGAAGTTATAAGACAAGTTTGGAAATCACTTGATCGAAAATCTCAAAATGATGAAAAATATTATATTGATTGGGTGGACGTTGTTAATAAACTTGGATGGAATTGTTGCTTTACTTAAATACTGAAACACATATATCGTTTAAAATTTTTAAACATAAAACAGGAATGTTTTTTGGCATTCGAAAGTTAATACCTGTACTATATATAGATGTCTATTTATAACATAAAATAGTTAAAATTATATAAAAAAGGTTTTGTCTTATTTATGTAACTCTTATAAATTAATGAATCATTTTAAAATGGATTTTCATGGTAACAAATATTTATAAAATTTCATTATTATCAATTTTCATCATCTTTTGGAGGTTCATATATAGCTTTTGTTTGTTGCATCAATTCATGTAATTGAATAATTTGATCATCACTTAATTTTTCTAAAGTTGTTTCATCAATTTTAAACCTTTTCCAATCTTGTTCAGTATTTTTCATTACAAAATTTAAATATTTTTGCCATTCTGTTAAAAATCCAATAATTTGAACTGGATTATCAATATTTTTATGTGCTTTAAATTCTGCTTTTACATACATATCACCTAATGACCTTTGTGCAATTGGTAAAAATCTATGAGCTCTCAAAATTTCTCTATATAATTGAAGAGCTGGCATTAATGGTAATCTATTTTCATGGTTTTTATTTGGATTTTTTAAAGTAACTTTAAATGGTATACCCGTTGACGTCTTATTTAGTTTTAATATTGTTGAACGCATTTTAATCTATTGATTACAGTTTAATTTCATCAGAGAAGAATTAAAGAGGATAATTCATTTTTTTATATTTTTCTCTCTCCGATTAATAATAAAATGTTTAAAAACGCTTATGTAAGCACCGCTGCAACTCCGGATTATGTCATAATAGTTATCAATAATTTATGATTTAACAGCGGTTTAGTTAATATAATGATAGAATGATATTAAATTATTGATTTAATCTTATACTACTTCATCCCTATATGGACAACTTGTTTGAAATAAAAAAAATATTTCAAAAAAATATATTGAATTTAAAGCATCTGTCTTACTTTCAAGAATGTAAAAATATCTAGAGGTAAATCCAATTTTAAATTTTTTTAACCCTTTTAAATCCCTTTATACAACGAATAACTTATTTGCATAACTCATTCAAATCATTAAAATTAACTAAAATCTCTTTATACTAAACCATTCTTGTGTTATCTTAAATTTAGTGATTTTTGCCAATCGGAATCACGTGACTGGTATGATAGTGAAATTTTTAAATACAAGAAATACTTATAACATGATTCATTTGAAAAAGGAAAGAAAGGTAGTAGATTAGAATGGTTTACTTCCATCAATCGAATTGTCAAAATCATTCCTTTGAAATACCAACAATTAACGAGACTACGAGTTTATCCAGATATGAATCAACATCAAAATCAAAATCAAAATCAACATTAAATGAAACTAAAAATTTAAAATGTGAAACAACTGAATGGTATCCAAATTTTAATAATTGGGCAATTGAAGAACTTGAAAGAACCAATGGTAAAATAAAAAGAATTGGTTCTAATTGGGGTATTAAATATACAAAGATATTTCAATGTAAAATCGAACGTGAAATAAGTGATATGATGCTTAATGGGTGTTGGTTTAGAAGTAAAAACTTTAAAAACAACAATGATAATAATAATAATAATAATAATAATGATCAGGATGATGGTAAAGATGTTGGGTTAGCCTTACATAAGCTGGTTGGATTTGCTAATGATGTTTATGGGGTGAATAATTGGATGAATTGGATAGGTGATACTGAAATTATTAATTATGAAGTTTTAAACCGAACAGATAATAAAGCTGAAGAAAAAGAACAAGAAGAAAATGAAGACCAAAATAAATGGATATACCCAGATGATTTACCGTCATCACCAAAATTAGATGGAGAAGATGATTTAGATTCAATTGAAGAAAACATAGAACATTTCAGAAAACATAATAACCTTGAAAACAAAGAGAAAGTTCAAAATGAATCAATAAAAAAAAAAACGTATGTTAATGTTCATTTGACCACAAAAGTTCATTTACAATTAGCAGATTGTACATATATAGTAAAGACTGGTCATGGATATGGATATAATTTACAAAGGAGTCAAGCATTTCAAAAAGCTAGAAAAGAAAGCGTCAGTAGAGGAATGAGATTATGCTTTAGTGAGTTAGTTTTATTACTTGAAGATTATGAAGAAAAAGTTAAGCAAGGATATTATGAAAAATATAAAGATTAAAAAAAAGGTTTAAATCAAATTATTGTTGATTCGTTAATTATCCCAGTGAATAATAGGTTGATATCATTCTTTTCACTTTTTAATAATTTCCTTAGCATTGTTAATTCTGACCAAGTTAAACCGCCAGTTATAACAATTGTTAAGTTTGAATCATTGATATTATTATTACTATTATTATTATTAATATTTATCGATTTATAACTTATATTTATTGATTCATTTAGTTTTGAGAGTTTTGAATAATCATTTGATAAACATGATTCAACTAATCTTATCATTATTGGGATGTAACCAACATAACCAAAATCAATATCCAAAGATTGATCATCAGGCAAAAGGTTTAATAAATCAACAGATTTTGAATATGATTTTAAATAAGGATGAATTGAAATTGAATTATCATTAATATTATTAGAATAATTATTATTTATAGATTGATTAAATAAACCGGATTTTTTACGTTGTTTAATTAAACCATTTTGAAATAAATTTGACCAAATGAGTATAATTTTATAACCAAATAAATGAATCAAAGTTTGTTTTAAAGAATTTAAATCATTTTGATCTAAACCATTATCATAAGATTCAATATTTGTTAAAGATAATATTATAATTAATTTTAAACCATTTAAAAGCATTTGATTTAAATTTGATTGATTTGTAAATTTTAATAAATAAGATTTAATATCATTAATAAAATTTGAATTTGATGAAATTGATAAAGAAGATAAACCTAAATTTAATTTTGATTTTGGATTTAAAATATTTGATTGAATATTTAACCTTTCTTGAAATTCATTTGAATCATTTAGAGTTTCATCATTATTAAAATTTAATAAATTTAAAAGTTCTTTATTTTGATTTGAAAATTTTATTAAATTTTGATTTTCAACATTTTTTATAATTGAAGAAATTAATGATGTATGAATTGAAACCCAAGTTTTCAAATTATTCAAATCATTTAATTCACCAACAAATAATTTCATTGATTCAACAGATTTTAAATCATCCTTTTTTGAATATTTTGATTTTAAATCTTTTGCTAATTTATTTAAAATTGGAGGAACATTTGAAAATGATTTTAAAGCTAATTGATTTAAAATTGGATCAGATTTTGAAAATAATGAAAATGATTGATTTAAAATTTCTTGATCTTGTTGATCTTTATTATTTTCATTTTCATTATCATTATCATTTAAATTTAATTTAATTTTTGATAAATTTGAAAAATTTGAAGATATTACACCAATATAAGAAAGTTGATCTAAAAATATTGGTAAAAGGTCAATATTTCTATCAATTATAATAATTTGATCATTTTGATTAATTTTTGAATCATAAATATTTAATAAATGATCCTTTTGAATATTATTTAAATCATTTAAATAAGATTTAAATAAATTTGAATAAATATTTAAAAATTTATTTGAATTTTCACCAAATGAATGAATAATTGATTTAAAAGGAGATAAAGGAATTTTATTTATATTTAATAAAGATTTTGCTAATGATTCTAAATTTATTGAATATTGATCATTTAATGATTTTTTAATTATTAAATTTAAAGGATTTAAAGTAAAACAATTTAATGTTGATAAATTTTCAAATTTTAAATTAGAATTTATTGGCCATGGGTTCCATATTGACCAATCATTAAATAAAATTGAATTATTATAATTATTTAAAAATGAATTTATTGAATCATTTAAAACTGGATGAGATAAAATTAATTTATAAGTTAAATTATTTGGTAAAGAAGATGAAGAATTTAATAAATTTGTTAGTTTATCAAAGCAATTTTTAGAATATAAATTAATTAAAAATACAATTGAACCATCAATTGATTCATCTTGCAATAATGAAGAAGTTAAATTTATAATATTTTGATTTAAATTATCATCGAACCAAATTAAATTATTAATATTATTTGATTTTAGAAATGGAGAAATATTATTTTGTGATAAATGATTTAAAATAGGTGAAATATCTTTATCTAAGACTAATGCAAATGTATTCTTTGGTAATAAACCAGTCAATGTTGAAAGATGTGATTCATTTGTAACCATTGTATTGTATCAATTCATTATTCAGTAAACTGTTTAATCTATAATTGTTACAATCTATGAAAAAATTTAGATTCTTCTCGTTACAACAATTCAAACGGTCATATCATGTCACATTTATTTGTTGTTATATATTTTAAATTTTTTTAAACATTTTTTTTTGTTTTTAAATAAATTATAAAATACTTAATCAGAGAAGATTGTATAAATAGAAGTAGAAATAAAGAGTGATTTGATAATAAGCAAATGTCTTAATTTAAGTTTAATACTTAATTTAATAACAACAGCGATTAATTATTAAATTATGTTATATTATATGTAAAATAATAATTCCTGTGTGCTTTGAAGGAGATTGAATGGAATAATAATTTAAACTTAATAAAAGACTAAACGAGTAAAAGAAAAACCCAACTTTATAATAATTAGATTTCAGCTTCAAGTTTCTTCTTTTCAGCTAAGGAAGCATAATAGTTTTCCCTTGTTGTAACCATTTTTGTGTGGGCATTCCACCAAACGGCACCCATGACACCACCGATAGCAAAACCAACTGAGATATCGATAATAATTCTTCTTTTAAGAGATCCTGTAATTGGAGCAATCATATTTGTATTTGTGTTTGTATTTTGAAATTTATAAAATTATCATATAAATGTGTTGAAATGAAAAGCAAAAGTTTTGTTACGAAATGCTTATAGAGAGAGAGAGAGAGGAAGTGGCGCGACTTCGATTCAGCCAATCAGCGTGCACGGAATATTTTAAAGTTGTGCTTTTTGATCACACAACAAAATCGCGACACTTTTTATAACAACGAAAAAACAGTGAGATAATTCTCGCGAAATGTAATTTGACGGGGAAGAAAAAAAAAATTTTGAATGAAAACCACACCATTCAATTACGAATAAAGAAACAAGAACAAGAACAAAACAACACAAACCAAATACAATGCTTAAACAATCAGTGAGACAATTCTCAAGATCTGCAAAGACTCTTTCTGCCCACCCACCAAGTGGTCCTTACAACAACCTTCCTTTCAAGGTCCTTAACAGAAGGGTTCCATACGCTGTTCCTCACATCATTTTTTGGGTTGTTGCTGCTGGTGTCCCTTTCTTCGCTGCTTTCGTTCAACAAAAGAGAGCTGGTATTTGGTAAATGCTGTATAAAAGGGCTAGTTAGTACCTTTTTACATACCTCATCTTATATATTTACTATATATAAAATCACAAATATATTTTTCCCCTATTATTATTTTAATTAACAAGATTTCCTCTTTTTTTTTTTTAAGCTTATTGGTTATTACGTAATGAACGCGTATACAAAATATCTGTATCTCATTAATGGTTTATCTGTTAACTATCTCTGTTTCTCCTTATTTATTATATTAGTAACAGATATATGTTATATATTAACTAAAGTTCCATCTCGTATTTACTTTTTCAATGTCAATGTCAATGTCAATGTCATTTGCAAAATGTTCGGTGTGTGCGTCGGAAACAAATTTGCACATCACAGATTGTGCTCATATCCTTTGTATCCATCATAGACCTTCCAGTATTTATAACCTACAAATTGATTTAAATCTTCAACATATTAACCTCTATAATTAATATTAATATAAAATATTAAAACTTATACTAACTAAAACGTTATCTTATTATAAATTCTAAATGTCCAATATGTTCTTCAAATTATCAATCACTTTCAATTACTACTGAAAATACAGAAATTAAACCTTATTTAACACCAATTTCTAATCATTTACAAAATTTACTTTTAGTATCTGAATTTCAAACAAATCAATTTCATAAATTATTATCAATTCAATTAAATTCAATTAATAAATTAAATCAATTAAATTTAACATTAAAATCTGATAATTCTTCTTTAAATAAAATAATTGATTCACAAAATTTAAAAATTATTTCATTAAATGAAAAAATTGATAGAAGAGGTGATTTATTAAGAAAAGCAAGAAATCAATTAAATCAATTAAATCAATTGAAATCTTCTTCTTTATTATTACCATCTTTAAATGATGATAAAACTAATTTAAATTCTAGTGAAAGTATTGATGATTCATTCGGTGTTGGTATAAATCAATTTAATAATCCTTCAAATTTTAATAATAAAATTAATAATGATAATAATAACAATGATAATAACAATAATAAATTTCATAATAAAGTAAAAAAATTTACAATGAAACTTCAATCAATTAAAAAGATTCAACATTCATCATTATCTCCTTCACCTTCTTCACATCATTCATCATCTTCTTCATCTGCCGCTCCTTCCCCTTCAGCTTCTAATTATGCTTCTGTTTCAGCATCAAGAACATCAACCTCTTCACTCATGATGAATTCTAATAATAATAATAAAAATAACCTTAATTTATTTAGAGGTTCATTAATTCAACCTCAAGCAGAATCAACAAATATAATTTCTATATCACCTTCAACTGCAAAAACATCTTGGTATAATAATAAAACAAATAGAAATCAAACTCCAACAGTACCCACTTCATCATACAATCCACCTTCAATAACAATATCATCATCATCCTCTTCAAAATTCAAGCCGGTAACATCTCAATTATCAAGATCTAAAACTGATAATCAAATATCAAAATTTAAACTTAATTCACGTTCTATTTCATCAAGTAGAAAAACTGGTCAAATTATAGGCTCTTCTCATAAATTTAAATTTAAACCCCCTTCAAAGTTCTCAAAGTAATACTATTCGATTGCTTAATTTTTATTTTGTTAACCTTTATTTTATTTTATTGTATTTCATTAAATAATATGTACATGGTAATCATCATTAATATTATCATAATTTTTTATTTAACTATGTATAAGAGGGTAATGTAAAGCCTAAAAATCCTGACAAAATTGAACTTATTTTCTTGGTATTTTACTTTAACCATTATGATAATGATTAATATTTTAATTTGAATCATAAATCAATTATTCCCATTTACTCAAATCAATATCAGTTGCACATACATCCTTAACAACTTCTGAAGTTCTTTTTCTAACAACTTTATCAATTTTTAATTCACTTTCATATAATCTTTTTAAATCACCTAATTTCGATTCATGATCTAATTTATCTCTTAATAATGATTTATATCCATATGGATCAACTCTTAACAATTCATTCCTTTCATTATCACCTAAATTATTAAATGTTTTTATTGGATCATCAAATGAACAATCATCACTTTCACCTCTAATCCTTTTTTCCACTTCTAATTTACAATCATTAATGATTCTTAATCTTTCATCCCATTGTGGGAAAACTAATTTATTTAATATATTATCACAACCTTTTTCTCCTCTAGCATTTAAATTAGGTTTTATATTATCATCAATTGTACGTGATAATTTAAGAAAATGTTGAACAACTTTAGGATCTTCTACACATTTGAATCTTGTATATTTCGTTTCATCATTAATCTTTTGTGGTTCTCCTGTACTTGAATACATCTTATTAAACTTCTCTAACTATCTTTTCAGTTATAGAGTAACACATAATAAATATATAGAAAAAAATTTAAAAATTTCAAATAAAAAAAAAGTGTCGCCCCCCGAAATTTAAATAAAAATTGACAAATCATTCATTAATTTTCACTCATTTTTTGTTTTAATCTTCTTCCTTTTTCTCTTTCTATTCTAATACTTCTTTCTTTTAGTTTTATATTCTATTTGCGGTTTATATTAATTTGATAATAAATAAAGAATCATGTCATCTGCTCAAGAATTACGTCATTCCGGTAATAATAATTATGCTAATAGACACTTTTCACTTGCATTAATGGATTATACAAATGGAATAAATTTATCTTCATCAGAAATTGAAAAGTCATCAATTTTATTAAATAGAGCTTCAACATTAATTAAATTAAATGAACCAAAAGCAGCAAAAGAAGATTTAGAACTTGCAATAACTTTAAATTCTTCAAATGTTGCAATTTGGTGTCAATTAGGTTATATAAATCTTTACCTTTGTGATCCATTAAATTCATTAAAATCTTATATAAAAGCAATTGAAATTATTTTAAATTCATCAATTGAAAATTCAACTAAATTTCAATCTCAATTAAAAAAATCATTTTATTTAGCTGAAAAGAGAGCAATTTATCAAGGTTATTCACAAAATGATTTAGATTTAATTATTCCTTTAAATGTTAAAAATGAAATTCAATCTTGGCCAGATTTAAATCAAAGGCAACCTGAAACTGGTTATCCACCTGTTGAATCAATGAATAATCATAATCAAAATCAACAAAGATCTTTTACTTCTCCAATTACAACAGATTTAATGGATGTTACAGTAATGGGTAGTATTGGTATGGGTCCATTCCCTGTTTTTAATGCAAATCAAAATACAAATTCAACAAATAATGAAACCCAAAATCAAAATCAAAATCAAAATCAAAATGATTCTCAAACTGAAACTCAAGCTCAGAGACAAGATTTTAATTCAAATATTACCCAACCTCCACAATCTTTCAATGTTGTAAACAATCCAACAACAGCAACAGCAGCAGCAACAGCAACATCAACAGCAACAACAAATTCTCCACAGTCAATTCATATTAACCATCCACCAGGATTTAATCTTAGAACAACTGTGTCTAGTTCACAACCTCCTTTTATTATCAATCCTATTCCTAATAATTCAAATATTATACCAGATACAGGAAACAATTCAAATACAGTTAGAAATACTTTTAACGGAACTAATTCTACATTTACAACTTCAACCAATGGTATTACAACCAATTCACTTAATTTACATCCTTCTCATCATCAAAGAACAGTTGAAATTGCTAGACGTTTAGCATCTCAAACTGCTCAAAATATTCTTTCAACAAACCAACAACGTGTTCAATTTCTTAGATTTGATCCTAACGATCCAAATAGATTGACTAATATTTCAAATAATATAAACCCATCTGATAGTAATAATAATAATAATCATACTACTACTACTACTACTACTTTCACAACAGTTCAAAATCAATCACCACAACCAGCACCACTACCTACATCAACATCAACATCAGAATCTTCATCAACATCATCAGAATCGACATCAGTTCCTGAATCTCAATCAGCAAGTGTCCCTTTATCAACAATAAATACCAATACAATTGAAACTTCTAATGTTGAAACTGATCCAACTATTTCAATTAATGGACATGGACTGGGTGAAACTTTAGTTGGAGCTCTGAATGGATTTACTAATTTAGTCAATCAAGTGACAGCATATCCAAGAAATCATAATAATAATAATAGTAATAATAATGACAATATTACTGATGATTTTGATCCGAATGATGGGTTGATAGATTTAGATTGAAAAAAGGGAGGAAAATACTGTGATTTTTTTCTTTTCTTACTTAATTTGTTTTATCTCTTTTATACAAACATATATACAAGTACACATACACCACGCATATAATATATCGTCACTTCTCTACATAAAAGTATGTAACATAATTCATTGATTCATAAATTCCAAGAGATTTCGGATTAACTTGTTATCAGAAGGAAATGTAAAAAAAATTTCAGACTTTTAAGTACACCATTTGATAACAATTCAAACACTAAAAATAATGAATAACGAAAGAGGAGAAGATACTCATTTTGATCATTGATTTCAACTTATAAACTTTGTAGAAGGGCCCCTTTAGTTTGTTGTAATTCCACAAATTAAACTTAAGAAGCTGTTGATTTTGTTGGATTTAACTAATTATTTACATAAACCGGGATTCCGTAAAATTAATCTTTTTAATTAAACTATCTTTAAACGGAGAAGACAACAACAGCAGCCGATTTTGAAATATTTTCAATCAGTTTTTATATACCCCAAATTTAATGCGTGTTTAAAGTTAAAGGATGATGGTTTCTTATACACGTTCAAAATTTTATGTGATAGAATATACCAGTTGATACTATATCAGTTTAAATAAACAATGAACTAATCAATGGTATATTACATTGATAATTGATCAATATAATCAAATGATGAAACTGCCGTACAGTGCGGGGGGAAATATTGTCGGAGTTTTTATCAGACCCTGAATTCCGTTAATGGCTTCAATTCATTTAAAATTAAAATTTAAAGTGGTGAATATCAATTACAAAATTTAAAAGTTAATGGAAATTTGGTATCCGGTAACATTAAAGAGTGTCAGTATAATATAATATACTGTAATCATTAAAATTTGGGGGAATATTTGAATTTATTTGAATGACTTTAAAAATGATTTCAATTTATATATAAATATTCATTCTTTCCTAACTTTTCATCAGTATAATTTAATAAAAGAATAATTCAATAAGGAGAAAACACATTAATTAATATATTCTTATTATTTACCATGTCAAATACTGAAAAGAATACTGGTGACGGTGGTTTATTCCAAGAAACTTTAAATCATTCATCAACTTCTTCTATAAGTAAATCTTCTGATTCAGTTGTTAATTTAAATGAAAACATCCTTCTTAATTATACTGAAGAAGAAACTTCTAAACTCGGTATAGAATATGCAAAGCAACAAGGATTTGATGAACAATTATTTAGTAAAGCTGCTCTTCTTGCTAGAAATTCAACTGGATTCAATTCAATGGAATTCCTTTCTGATGAAGAAAAACAATCTTTACAACATGAAATCGATCACCCTTGGTCTGTTCCTTTTAAATTGATTTGGTTAGTTGCAACATCTTCTATGGCAGCTTGTGTTCAAGGTATGGATGAAACTGTTATTAATGGTGCTAATTTATTCTTTCCAAAAGCAATGGGTATTGGATCAGGATCTGATAAAGATAATTGGTTAATCGGTTTGGTTAATTGTGCTCCTTATCTTTGTTGTGGTTGTATCTCTGTTTGGTGTACTGACTGGTTAAATGGGAAATTTTCAAGAAGAGGTACTATCTTCCTTTGTTGTATTTGGGGTACTGGTTGCTCAATTTGGAGTGCTTGTGTTAATAATTGGTGGCATTTCTTTATCGCTAGATTCTTCCTTGGATTTGCTATTGGTCCAAATTCTACAACTGTTCCTATTTATACATCTGAATGTGCTCCAGCTAAAATTAGAGGTGCATTAGTCATGAATTGGCAAATTTGGACAGCTTTTGGTATCATGTTAGGTTACGTGTTTTCACTTGCATTTTTTAGAGTTCCTTCTCATGGGATTCACCTTGGTTTAAGTTGGAGATTAATGATTGGTTCAGCATGTTTACCATCAATTGCAATTTTATTTCAAATTCCTTTTTGTCCTGAATCTCCAAGATGGTTAATTGGTAAAGATAGACATACCGATGCATTTAATTCATTTAAATTACTTAGAAATACTGAATTACAAGCAGCAAGAGATCATTTTTATGCATATATTTGTATTGTTCAAGAAGGTAGTACAAAAGGTTCTTTCTTTAATAAAATTAAAGAAATGTGTACAATTAGAAGAAATAGAAATGGTGCACTTGGTGCATGGGTTTGTATGTTCATGCAACAATTTTGTGGTATTAATGTCATTGCATATTATTCTTCTTCAATCTTTAAAGAATCAGGATTTTCAGAAAGAGATGCTTTAATTGCATCTTGGGGTTTTGGTATGCTTAATTGGGTATTTGCTTTACCAGCAGTTTTCTTTATCGATAAATATGGTAGAAGAACTTTACTTCTTGTTGCTTTCCCTTTAATGGCTATTTTCTTATTACTTGCTGGTTTTGCATTTTGGATTCCAGATTCACATAGTGATGCCAGAATTGCAATCATTTCATTAGGTATTTATTTATTCACAATTGTTTATTCTTCTTCAGAAGGTCCCGTCCCTTTTACATATTCTGCTGAATGTGCATCATTAAAAGTTAGAGATGTGACTATGTCATTTGCAACTGCAACTTGTTGGTTTTTCAATTTTATTTTATCACTTACATGGCCATCACTTTTAAAAGCATTTAAACCTCAAGGTGCATTTGGTTGGTATGCAGCTTGGAATATTGTTGGATTCTTTTTAGTTTTATGGTTATTACCTGAAACTAAAGGATTAACTTTAGAAGAATTAGATGCTGTCTTTGATGTTCCAACTCATAAACATGCAGCTTATCAAACTAAAGCATTATGGAATGTTATTGAAAGAAAAATTCTTAGAAAGGATATTGATGAAATTCAACCATTGTATAAACTTTCTAAAGTTTCAATTCCAATTGATTGGGAAAAGTCTGAAACTGTTCATGTCGAATAATTTTTACTTTTCTTTTCTCTTTTATCCCTTTTTCTTTTCTTTCATTTTATCTTTTATCTTTTTCTTTGGCTTCCCTTTTTTTCCCTTATTAATTTGAAAGCTTTCTCTTTATGAACTTAATATAATGAATACTACTTACTGAATAAACTAAATATTTCTGGATTTTATATTTTATGTAAAAATTATTAATATTATTGATTATTTCAATTTAACCTTCAATCTAGCTTGATTTTTCATTCTGTAAAACTTCATGTAATAGATAAATTGGATTTATTTTTGTTACAAACGACACACGACGAAAAACTTTATTTGTTTAAGTTCAATTTTAATATTTTTGTTCTTTTTTTTTAAGAGAGCAGTTTGAACAAAAAAAGATCAAAAATTACTTGCGTGAAAGGTCGATCGACGAATAATTTTCTTGTTTACATTTTATATATAATAAGCACATCTATCTCTCTCTCTATTTTGAAAAGAATAGTCTAACTACTTATCTATCGATGTCTAACAAGTATCGTCGACTCATAGATCTTAAATTACCACAATTACTTGATTCTGAAGAATCTTTTGATTCTCAATATAACAATTTACTTGCTGTTATTCCTCATTATGGTATTTCATTAGATCAAATAAATTTATTATTAGATACTATTCTATATGATTTCAAAGAATTTAAACAATCATATCGTTCAAAAATGATTAATTTATTATGTTGTTATGAAATGATTGATTTTTCAACATTTTTTAGAATAATAACAATTTTAAAATCAACTCCAAATAGACAAATTAAAAAGAATAATTTTAAACCAATTGCTAAAAGTTTACAAATAAAATTAGGTAAATGGTTATGTTCTCAATTGATGAATATTGATTACAAAGATATTCGATTTTTTCAATGTTTATCATGGATGTGGAATTTATTAAAAATTGGTTATTTAAGATCAATAATTACAATTTTATTAACATTCATAATTTCAATTGCAAATTCATTTTTAATGAAATCTGATTCAGAAATTATTAAAGTTTGGAAACAAAATTATTTTTTTACTTCAAACAAAATTTCTCTTTTATTAGAAATTTTTGAAACTGATACTACAATTTTACCACTATTAATAATATCTGCTAGATTTTTAGTATCAGAAAGTAAAAAAGATAATTCACTTTCAATACCATTTGAAAATTTGAAAGGTGAACTTTTTTTATCTTTACAAAGCTCAAAGAATATACCAATAAATGTTATGAATCATGTACTCACTTCTGTGGTTGAACAACAATCAGAATTAAAGTTACGTTATTACAACCTAGATACAGAAAAATTGAGCAATTTGAAAACAAAGAATTTATCTCAAATTTTAGAAAAGTATAACTCAGTTTCTTTATTTGTTAATAATATAACCCTTTTCCTTGAACTAACCAATGATATTGATAATTTGATTGAAATTATAAAAGCTGAATCAAGTAATTCTAAAAAGAGGCAGTTAGATTCACTCTTAGACCCATCAATTTTAATATCAGATTATTTATCGATAGTTTCAGCAACTTCAAATGAGTATATTGATTCAATTAATTCTCCAACACTAACAAAAAATCCTTTAAAATTATTAATGGGGTTATCTGATTTAATGAATTTAGGAAATTTAACTCTTATAACACGAATCCCTTTAAATGGTGATATTGAAACATACCTCGCAAAATCTATTGAATTAGGAAAGTTTACAAAGGCTTTAACTCAAACAATAATCCCTTCAACTTCAATCTCAAATTTACAATTGATACTAGATATAAAATTAAAAGTAGATACAATAAAATTAAATAATTCATTAAATAAGCTATTAATGGTTGAAGATGATAATGATAATGATAATTCTTCTGTTGTGATGTTAAAATCCAATATGAAAAATGTGTTTAAGGCATTGAGAGTGTTATTCATGCTATCGATTAAACCTCCTAATATTATCTTAAGCATATTAAATAATCAAACTAAAATTTGTTATAGTGATAGTGAAACTCATCATTCAACTAATCAATCACATGTTACACTTCGAAATGCAGATTATAAAATCTTTAAAACTTTAGTAATTGATCAATGGTTTGAATTTTTAGAATGCGATTGGAATTTATATGGTGATTTATTCATAAACGTTATTTCTAATGCGATTAATTTTAAAGATATTCTTCTTTTTAAATCATCTATACGTTTTCTCATGGTGTATTCTAACAATAGTAAAAACTTGAAAGATCTAAAACTATTTTTAACAGCATTTTTCAGTCAGTTACAGAATAATATTGGTGGAAAATACTTTGAAGTGTATCCTCCTTCAGAATTTGATGGTGATATTGTTACACTCATTTATTTCTTGCAATTGAAACAACCAGGACTTTTAAGTCTGATTGATACTAAACTGATTGATATCTTAGAAAAACGATTACCAGCATTTAACGAATTATCAATTTAAATGCATAAAACTGAATATTACATAACACTATCTGTAATATTGAAACTACGGGGTTACGATATAACAATAGATTTCATTTCATTGGTAGAAACCGAGTAAGAATATCATCAATATAATCAGTTGACGATGAAAATTTGAAGAGAAAGCATCCACAATCATCTTACCTTTTGGAAAATTGTATTTATTTAAATGATATTGAGAATAATAAAAATGTGAATTTTTTCTACGAGTCACTAAATACAGAATAATAATGACCAAAAAGCTCATAATTCATGAAGAATGATATTTATATATGTATGTTATATTCCCAACACTCAATCTAATCGGACACAATAAGATATTACTTCATATTACTGTATTCCTTTCTTAAAACTATTAGGAAACGTACACTACTTTTTAATCTCGCAGATAACTTAAGTTGTTTCTACATTCTATATTATAATCCCCTTCATGAGTCATATGTTGTCTCAATATTTAGTATAATTAAAACTCTACTACAAATTATAAGCATATTTCTCTTTCTTTTATCTCTCGGAGTTTCTCGGTGTGTCGGAATATTTAAAAAAAAATTTTTTTTCCTTTTTTTGATATGAAAAAAGATTTATAGTTTTACTTAATCTTTTTATTTGCTTCATCATACTGGAAAGATCAATTACGTCTCTTTAGCGTTGTTAGCAGTGTTCAAATCAGGATATTTTCTATTTTGAAATTGAGTATATTTTCTTTGTCTCAAATATGAATCATTCTCAAACAGAAGTCCATGAAGATGAAGAACACCTGATTTTTCATGACCATTCACTTTCTGCTACACCAGAATTTGCTGGAAAAGATCGTTCGAATATATTAAGAACAGTGAGTTTCCAAGACTCAATTAATTCAGATCCTGATTGCATTTATTACGATGATGAAAAAATTATTTTAGAAAATACAAATGTGTTTCAAAATGTTAAACTTCGATTTCAACTTGTTGCCACTTTCCTATCATTATTCATTATTGGTATGATTGATCAAATTGTTGGATCTATATTGGAGCATCTCTTGGCAGAATACCATATTAATAGAATCCAAGTTTCTTATCTTTTCCTTGCTCAGTTTTGTGGTTATATTCCGGCTTCAATGTTGAATTCATTCCTTCTAAAAAAATTTGGAGTTTTTAAAATATATTCATCTTCTTGTTTACTGGTTTGCTTTGCTTGTACTTTTTATCTTTTGAAGGCACCATTTTGGTCTCTTGTAATGGTTTCTTCATGTATCGGTTGGTCAAATGGATCATTAGATTGCTGTCTTAATTATTACGTTGGAAGCTTAGACTATGCAAATCAATTACTAGGAATGATGCATGCTATGTATGGTCTAGGATGTCTTTTAACACCTATTTTATCCATCAAACTAATTAATAATGGAATGGATTGGAACGAATATTATTGGATTATTTTTTCAGTTGCTTTCACTAATTTTTTATTGACAGTCATATTATTTAGAAATGAGACAAGTGCCAAATACAAATATATCAATGCAAAGAGTCGAGAAGCAGAAGCTTTGGAAACTGCTAATGAAACTTTTAAAAAAAATACAATTTCATTGAATGATGATGAGAATGATGGAAATGATATGTTTAATTTAGACAATGATATTGACGGTAGTACCGTTTTTATTCCAGAAGATCCTTCAGCTTGGAAAACTATTAAAAACAAATATGTGATATTCTTCTCATCAGCTTTGTTCATTTATGTGGGTTCAGAATTATCTGTTGGTGTTTGGTTATTCAACTATTTATTTAGAATTCAATCAGTTACAGAAGTACATGCATCATATATAACATCATCATTTTGGCTTTTTATGACATTAGGTCGTGCTAGTCTTGGATTTGTTACTGGACACTTTTATGAAAATACTGAGATAAAAGCAATTGTTGCATATTGTACAGCTGTTGCAACAGGATGTATTTTTTTTTGGATCTTTGCATCTATTAATTATTTAACAGGTCAAATTATAAGTATTTGCCTTGCAGGGTTTTTTGTGGGTCCACTGTTTAGCACAACCATTATTATCGCTCTGAAGACATTACCAAGAAAATATGCATTAAATGGTATTTCGTTAATTGCAGGATTTGGCGGTACCGGTGCCGCTATCATTCCAAGTATAATGGGTTATCTAAGTGAAAAATTAGCAGGGAATGGAAATGAAGGTGGAGGATTAATCTATTTTCCCGAGTTAGTCTCAATAACTTTTAGTATAGCCGCCGCTTTATGGGCTAGCTTTTATTGGTGGAATAAGAAGGCTTTTGATACTGAATCTAGATTAAGTGATTAAAAGAAAAAAAAAAATAAGCTAACTTTATAAAAAAGTTGCAATCATATTCATCCTGTTGTTCTTCGTGCCTTTGAAATATCTTTTAAATGGTTTCGTTATCTTTTTCATTTTCGTTTTCTTTTTCATATTTATACAATTCTTTAATCAAACTGCATACATTTTTTTTCATTCATAAAATACCTTTACATAAAATCGGTAAGTCTATATAAATTATAAAATTAGAATGGTCTGAAGTATTTAAATGGATCTTTGTTTTGTACATAATTAGCATCTGGTATGTTAACGCTAGAGTATTGTGTATCTACAAACTCACCACTATACTCATAATTTATTTGTTGCTGCGGGTATTGATTTTGCATTCCTTCATACATGTTGTTTCTTTGATCTTGGTGAATGATTGGATTGACATGTGTATTAACAATTGGGTTAGTATTTAAGTTGATTTGCTCATAATTAGATGAAAAACCAATGTGATCAGTAGTCTCGTAATACGAAGTCATATAACCTTGTCTATCAGTTTGATTGTTATATCCTACTGAATTCTGTTGATAACCATGAGGATGTTGAATATTTCCAGGTACTTCAACATTTTCTTGGTAATTTCGATGTTGATAATTAATAGTTTGATTTGATGTGGAGTCTGAATAAATGACATTGTCATTTGCTGGTCTCAAATGAAACTTTGGCTGCCACTCTTTTTGCATTGCACAAACCCAATTTTGTTCATGTTGAAGATGTTGTTGTGAATGGTGATGCTGTTCAGCCTGATTATATGGTTGTTGCTGCTGCTGCTGCTGATGATGATGATGGTGCTGCTCACTTTGATGATGATTTTGTTGTGGTTGTTGTGGTTGTGAAGTTGGTGAATGTGGTTGACGATCACGATGCACACTTTCTGGTTGAAACAAAGGTGGATGATTCTGTTGCGAAATGTGACTATGTGTCACAGGCTGTGCGGGATGTTGGGAAATTTCATGAGAATGAATATGATTGGAGTTTTGTTGATGTGGTGAATTGTAAAGAGTAGTTTGTGGCATATTATCATATGTAGCACCTTTGATTTCATAACTTTGAGTAGTATCTGTAGATGAACTTTTCTCAAGCATTATACTTGTTGATGAACTCTTTTCAAGCATCATACTTGTTGAAAATGATGTTGATAATTCTTTTGGGGTTTCAATATTTTTAGCTAATTGATTCAACAATATTGGCAAATTAGTAATTTCACCATTTTCAAATTGCAACGGATTGGAGTCAATTGATTTAGATACTTGGTTGGTTGAATGTCTTTGATCTTCCTGAATCTTTGATGATTTTGTCTTATTAGTAGATTTACTAGTGTATTTTGATCTTTTTAAAGATTTTGAAGGTTTTTGATTATGTGATTTCCCGTATTTTAAACCCAGTTTTGGAATCATTTTTTGAATATTACTAAAAACTTTATCAGGGAATAAATGATCAAAATTAATACCTTTAATAGCCTTAGCATTCAAAAATGTTTGATCCATACCTTTGAAATTATCATTGAATATCATTGAAATATCAGAACTTGTACTTGAAGTTTTCAATTTTGGTGTCATTTTATCATCTTGAGTAAAAGTACTTTTCGAATTTTCAGTTTTAATAGATTTACTATCTGAAGTTTCAATTTCATTACTTTCAGTATCAACTTTTGCATCTTTCTTGTCACAATTTTGTTTGTTTTCGTTTTCATTTTCATTTTCATTTTTATTTTTATTTTCATTTTTATTCTGATTTTCATTTTCAATTTTAACTTTTCCGTGTTTTGAATCATTATAATATTTCTTATATGTTGAATCATTTGGAGCAACAGAACTAACAAGGTGTTCTCTAATTGAACTATTATTGTAAATTAATCCAAATATACTAAGTAAAGGATAACAACCTGGCCATTTTTTACAACTTCTTTTCCAAATACCAATAATTTTTAAAAAAAAATTATGAGCAATATTACTAATAGTTTTATCTTTATTATGTAAATGATATAACATAACAACTGCAGGTGATGAAAAAGTATTATGCATGAATAATGCTGTACGATGAATTAATTTTTTCGATACGAAACAATCAAGTAATGCTTTAATCATTTGAGTCCCTTGAAATGATATTGCCCATGAAGGATATTTTGATCCATAATCACGACTAATATTTGCTTTATGCATTGCAACTAATACTGTATAATATTGAGAAATCAAAAGAGCAGAAAGGAATGAATGAGTTGATTCATCACTTAATTTAAATCTAAGGTCCTTTGGTAAATTTTGAAGCCAATTAATCATTAATAAATCACAATTTTTTAATAAATCTATGATATCACCACCAGAATCATGAATACGATTAATATTTGATTGTTCAGTTACAATTTTACCAAGTAAACAACCAAATTTAACAAAATGAATTAAATAATCCATTTCTAATGATGTCATTCCTGAATTTAATAAATCTTTTGATGTTAAATGAGATATATGAATATCATTTTCACCAATAAGAAATGGTTTAGTAAATCCAAAACTTGACATTCTATCTTTTAAGACTAATGTCCACCAAAGTCGTCGACGCATCTTTTGTTCATAAATTGATAAATCTTTATTTGGTTCATTATTAAATCCATATTGGTAAGCAATTGTAACGGCAACTTTAACCCAATAATATTCATTTTTAGAAAAATTAGACATATTATCATAATGAAAACTAAAACATAATAAAGATTGAATTAAAGGAATTGGATCTGTTTCTATTGAAAAATCAAATAATAATTTTGCTCTTTTAAAAAACACTTCAGAAGCTTTTAAATGTTCTTCAATTTTATCTTCTTTAAGATTCGAAACATCAAAATGCCATGAACCTAAATACATTATAGAATTTAATAATAATAAAGATGGAGGATTGTTTAAATCTTTATAATGTTCAAAAAAATGTATTTTATTTATAATTGGGAATTGAACATTCATCCAATCAAAAAAGCTATTAATATAAAGCCAACAAGTTTCTTCATCAGGTAATGATAAGCAACCAAACATTTCTAAAACTTGATAATCCATTGAATCAAGAACGTAAGATCTAGTATTTTTATTTTGAGTTATCATATTAATAGATTCATTAAATAATTCTGACATTAAATGATTTGTGTCATTTGAATCATTAAATTGCATTTTCATTAAATTATGCATATCTTGCTTAAATAATACATTTGGATTTAAATGTAATTTAGATAAATGTGGTAATAAAGATTGAGAATTTGGTTTTAAATAATCTTGAATTGGAGGAGATGTATAATTTGTTGAATAATCACTAGTTTCATCAGAATAATTTTTTAAATTTTTTAAATTTGATGTTAAAATATTTATTGAATTAAAAGATGAATTAATTTTATTATTAACTTTTGATGAATTTTCATTTTTAAAATCATCATCAGAAGAATAATTATCATTTAAAGATGAATTTTCTTTTAAATTTTGCAATTTTTCTTTTTTTGTCATTCTCTTTTTACGAATATAAATAATACAATTTGAATCAGAATTTAAACAATTAGTACATTTCTCATTTTCAATTTTACATGAGATATCACATTTAACTTTTCTATTATGACAATTTGTACATGCTTTATTTGATCTTTCTCTCTTTTTAATATTTTTATTATTTGTAAGTTTTGTTTTATTAAATGATATTATATTATTATTAATATCGTGTTGATGTACTGTTTCAAATTTTGATAAATGTCTTTTCTTATTAATTGAATTATTTTGAATTAATTCAGTTTGTGATATTATTATTGTATCATTATTATTTTTATTATTATTATTATCATAATTGTTATTGATATTTAAATTTGAATTGTCAATATTATTATTATTCATATAATTTTAAAAGCTAAAAAGGGAAATAATATGAAATAAAAATGATTTTAATAAATGATTAAAAGTTAAATTTATAATGAAAATAGATGAGTAAATATTTATCTATAGTTTGTTCTTTAATTCTTTTAGTTTATGGCTATGATAAATAATCTTATTTATAATAGATTTTAATTCAGCACTTCTAACTATGATGGGGCCTAAATAGAATGCAATTAGTTAAGTTGATTTAAACTTTGTTTTAGTATAGAACTATACGTATAGTAAATTAAAATTTTTTGGAACCTCTCAGTTGATCCGAAAGAGTCTCGTAAAAAAATTAAAAAAAAAAAATTTGGTTTTCTTCTTTTAATAAAAGAGGAAAGCTAATCCGATCGATTAAATAATATCCGAAAAAACACAACAACTACATTTCTCTATTATTTAGCTAAATTAACAACAAACGACTAATTTATAAAAAACAATAGAAACAGTTATGGGATGATAAGACACATAATCCGCGATGACTTTAGTTCAGCAAATTCAAATTACTGGTTTATATACAATAAGGCTTAACAATGTATAACAATTTAATTTATGAGCTCTCCCCATGATGTTTACTGTTAATTGCGCTGTTAATAAAAAAAATTGTATTTAATGTATTACGTAAGTTATCTTAATACTTCGATTGTTTCCTATAAACAGATAGTCGATAAGTGTTCAACACGTAATATAAATCCTCCAATCTGTGCAAGAGCACACCATGGTGTACAATGTACATCCCCATCACTTCATACTTGTCAGTGCAAATAGATTAAGAGAACAAGGATTCATGATTAATATGCTTATCTAGCATATATTGTGTGACCCAAGATGGTGTCTTTCTAATTGTTTTTACATTATAAGATAAAATAGTTTATAAGAGTTATATCTTGTCTCATTTGATATTTATGTATTTGAATTTTATAACTACCCTAATATACATTTAATTATGGACTTTACCACGTCCAATAACCAACTCCTACAGGTTATGAGCCCCATATAAACTTTTCTTTAGTTTACATACTTTACCAGATCCATCATCAAAACCAGGTGGTTGCTTCATGTATAGCTCTTCAAACACTTCTCCATTTAGAAAGGCTGTAGTTACATCCATTTGATGTATTACCAAATCAAATTGAGCAACTAGTGCAAGAAGCATACGAATACTTTCATTGCGTACAACTGGACTTCAAAATAATCTAAATCATACACTTGACGGAAACCTTGAGAACTAATCTTGCCTTATATGTGGCTGGTAAAGTATGTAAACTAAAGAAAAGTTTATACGGGGCTCATAACCTGTAGGAGTTGGTTTTTGGACGAGGTAAAGTCCATAATTAAATGTATAATAGGGTAGTTGTAAATTTAATTATACAAATAATCATGAATCCTTGTTCTCTTAATCTATTTGCACTGAGAATGATTTCCTGACTCGTAGGCATGTAAAGAGCTGACAACAATTTTCCAAAGAAGTTGAAAGTCCCACACCCTCCTCCATAAGTGATTTGATTTTTGACCAGTTCCATTGATATCCTCTTCATCACTAAGTTTTTCATGAGCCTAGGATTATTTATGATGTTATCTGTTGATCCAAAATTCAAAAGTACTAAAGTTGTATACTCAACTTTATATCCAGTAGCAGCACTTAAAAGTGAACCAAGTAAGATAAGTGGTTCCAATTATGTTCAGCAATATTGTCAGTTGTGAGTTAACAAATCTAATGGTTTGATCTTTTATCGACTTTAGAATTCCCTCAAAATCTTAACCGAACTCAACAACAATAGGAACCTTTATAGCACATATTTTGCAGTACTTTACCAAATCAACCGAAATTTGACTCTTAATCTGTAGAATTTACTTCATCCGTTTGGTAGTTAATATACGTAGATTATCTTATACTTCGATTGTTTCCTATAAACAAATCGTTGGCACTTGTATTAAAAATCGAGAACCCCCTGACGGTGTACAGATAAATTACAACTAAAAATTGTAGGACTCGAACCGTTTATCAATAATATAAACAATTGATTACATAAGCACACATATTTAACATCCAAGTCAAAAAGCATTTGACTCCTTTCCTGACTTCTCTTGAAAAATGAGACTCGAAAAAGATCAAAAAAGAAAATTTGACTCCTTCTCTTTTGAATTTAAATATAAGAGAGAACTCATTGGCACTTCCATCTAACTTGGTTTTTAACACATATAATATAATACATTACTTTACTATTTTACAAACAGGTTTATAGAATAAAAATATTTATAATTACAATGCTTAGAAAAATCAATTCAGTTTCAATTCCACGTAATTCAAAATTCATTAGATTGTTATCTACAAAAGTTGAAGAACAACCTCTTCTTAAAACACCTCTTTATGATATCCATGTTAGCCTTGGTGCTACAATGGTTCCATTTGCAGGTTATTCAATGCCAGTTTTATATAATGATCAAACTCATATTGAATCTCATAATTGGACTCGTAATCATACAGGTGTTTTTGATGTTTCTCATATGTTACAACATCTTATCTCTGGTCCAAATTCAACAAAATTTTTACAAAAGCTTTGTCCAACTGATTTTTCTGTATTAAAAGATGGTCAAAGTCATTTAAGTGTCCTTTTAAATGAAAATGGTGGAGTTGTTGATGATACAATTGTTACAAAACATGGTGAAGATTCTTTTTATGTTGTTACAAATGCTGGTTGTAGAGAAAAAGATCTTAAATTTTTAAAAGATGAATTAAATAATTTTGAAGGTGGTGAAAGTATTAATCATGAAACTTTTGATGGTACTTTACTTGCTATTCAAGGTCCAACTGCTGCAAAGACTTTACAAAAATTTACAAATTCTTCATTAAAAGATTTGTATTTTGGTAATGCAGCTTATATTAATTTACCATCATTTGGTGAAGGTAAATTTCATTTAGCAAGGGGTGGTTATACAGGTGAAGATGGATTTGAAATTTCAATTACTGATTCTAAAATCGGTAAAGAATTCTTTCAAGCTTTACTTGCAGAAGAAGAAGTTAAACCAATTGGTCTTGCTGCTCGTGATTCTCTTAGACTTGAAGCTGGTATGTGTTTATATGGTCATGAATTAAATGATGATGTTACTCCTATTGAAGCTTCTTTGAATTGGTTAGTTTCAAAATCTAGACGTTCACCAGGTGCAGGATTTAATGGTGAATCTAAAATTCTTAGTCAAATTGCTAATCCAAAATCAGTTACTTTCAAACGTGTTGGTTTAGTTTCTAAAGGTCCATCTCCAAGACATGGTAATAAAATTTTTAATGAAGATAAAGAAGAAATTGGTATTATTTGTTCAGGTTCTCCTTCCCCAACAAATGGTGGTAACGTTGCTTTAGCTTTCTTAAATAAACCATTCAATAAAAAAGGTTCAAAAGTTCTTGTTGAAATTAGAGGTAAATTGAGACCAGCTGAAGTTGCTAATTTACCTTTTGTTGAACCAAGTTATTACAGAGGTTAAAATATAAAATCTTTATTAGAACTATAAAAACAGTTAGGCGTTCTCTTTTTTTTTATATCATTTTTTTTAAACATTTTTAATTTGACAATATATATGCTCAAATTATATATATATGATCTCCCCGGTGGAGATCTTTTGTTTGATTTTTTTACTTCCAAGCATATTTTTTTTTTAAATTTAAATTGTATTAGTTTGGCAATATATTTAGAATCTCTATTTTAATATACACATACTTAGTAATATAGTAATCGGTTTTGATACATTTATAATATATGTTATGTTTATTATACTTCACTCCCCATCAATATGAAAGAGCAATGAATCAGATAAGAACAGGTATCATTCAAAATTGTATGATTGCGTAATCATAAATAGAAATAAAATATTTGAAAATTTCAAAAAGATTGAAAACTGACGCGTCTTTTGACTTCAGTCAGAAAACACAACACACTCACGCGTCCTTGTTTCGTTAACACATTAACGCTTATCCGATACATTGTAGAGTCAATACCTAAGTTGTTTTAGTGTTCAAATTTATTTTTATCATAATGTACATCAAACAGATTACAATTCAAGGATTTAAAACCTATAAGAATGAAACAATTGTTACAAATTTATCTCCTCATTATAATGTAATTACAGGAAGAAATGGATCAGGTAAATCAAATTTCTTTTCAGCAATTAGATTTGTTCTTTCTGATGATTTTTTTAGATTAACTGATGAAGAAAGAAAATCTCTTCTTCATGAATCTTCTACTCCTGTTTTATTTGCTTATGTTGAAATTATTTTTGATAATACAGATAGAAGAATTCCAACACCAAAGGATGAAGTTAAAGTTAAGAGAACTATTGGTTTGAAAAAGGATGATTTTTCTCTTAATGGTCAAACAATGACTAGATCAGAAGTCATGAATCATCTTGGAGTTGCAGGATTTAGTAAATCGAATCCTTATTATATAGTTCCTCAAGGTAGAGTTGCTGCTTTAACAAATGCAAAAGATAGTGAACGTTTGGAATTATTAAAAGATGTTGCTGGAGCTGGCGTTTTTGAAAATAAATTAAAAGATTCTTTAAAAGAGATGAATATTACAAGTCAAAAGCAAGATCAAATTAATTCAATGTTAGAAGATATTGAATCAAGATTAAATGAATTAAGTATTGAAAAACAGGAATATAAAGAATTTGATAATTTAAATCGTGAACGGAAAATGCTTGAATGGACAATTAGAGATCGTGAAATTAAATCTTTAGAAGAACAAATTGAAAAAATTGGAAATGAATATGCTGATGAAGATGATATAAAAATTACATTCACTGAACAAGTAAGAAAGAGAGAAAATCTTATTAGATCTGAAGAAAAATTACTTAATAAAAAAAATGAAGAGAAACAAATGATTTTAATTGAATTAGATCAATTATTAAAACAAAGTGAAGGTGAATTATCTTCACTTGCTAAAATGGAAGCAGCTTTCAATCAATTAAAACTTGATCAGAATGAAATTGCAAATGATAATGATATCGAAAAGGAATTAGAAGATCTTAAATTCAAAATCGATCTGAAAAAGAAGAGAATTCAAGAGATAACGCCTAAAATTGATGAACTTAGAGCAGGAGAAAAAAAAATAAATCAAAAGATGAATGATTTACAAGCGAAGCAACAACATATCATCAATAAAAAAGCAGATTCAAGTCGGTTTTCTAGTAAAAAATCAAGAGATTCATGGATTGATAGACAAATTGAAAAACTTCAAAATATTATTAGATTAAGAAATATTCAAATTGCTAGAACTTCAGAAGAATTGTCACAAACTAAAGATAATATTGAAAATATTACAACTGCAAAGATGGATATTCAGTCTACAGACGAGATAGACAAAAAAATTGAATCGTTGACTAATGATTTAGGCCAATTAAGATCTGATACTCGTCACCTTGTTGATGAAAGGTCTGAAAAATGGAGAGAAGAATCCAGAAAAAATGCAATTATTCAACAGTATCATGAAAATTTATCAAGGGTTGAACAAGACCTTGTTGGTACAATGGATGGATCAATTGCTAAAGGTATTGATATGGTTACATCGATAGCAGAAAAATTTGGTCAAAAGGAAAAAGTGTTCGGTTGTCTTGGTGAACTGATCAATATTTCAGAAAAGTATAAAACTGCTGCTGAAATTGTTGCTGGTAACTCTTTGTTTCACGTGGTTGTTGCAAACGAACAAGTGGCAGAAATGATCATCAAAGAACTGGGAAAACAAAAAGGTGGTAGAATCACTTTTATTCCTTTAAATAAAATTGAAAGAACAAATTATTCTTATCCACAAGGTAATAACTTTGTTCCGTTATATAAAAAGATTAGTCCAATTGGAGATGAAGCTACAAAGGAGGTTTTATGGCCAGCTTTGATGCATGTATTTGGTAGAGCTTTAGTTTGTGTGAATTTAAGTGTTGGAGCAGATATTGGAAGAGAATACAATCTCGATGCAGTTACTTTGGATGGTGACAGAATTGATAGAAATGGTATTTTATCTGGAGGTTATCGAGATGCAAAAAGTTCAAAAGTTGAATTTCTTACAGAATTAAGTCAAGTTAAAGCAAATATATCTAAAACAGAACATGATTTAGCCGTTCTTAAAAGTAATACAAGGAAGCTAGATGTTGAAATCAATCAAAAACAAGATATTATAATTGTTAAAAGGAAAAGATTAGAAGAGCTAACCAGCAATCGTAATAGTTTAACTTATAATGAAAACCAGCTGGAAAATGATTTGATACAACTTCAGAGTATTGAAGAAACTAATAAAAATATTTTAGATGATCTTAATGCCCAAATTAATAATTTACATCAGAAGATCGAGGAATACGAAAATCAGAAAAAAACTAGGTTTAACCAATCAAGTTTAACTGAAGATGAAGAAAATGAGCTCAAAAATATTATTGATATTCTTCCAAAACTTGAAAAAGAAAAAGCTGATTTCCAACAACGATTGGATGATATCATTTTGGAGAAGACAAATATACTCTCTGTATTAAATGAAAATCTCATTCCTTATTTGACATCATTGACCACAAAACTAAATTCTCTAAACACCAATCAGCAATCAATAGCTGATGAATCCAATCTTGAAGTTTTAATTTCGAAGCAAAAGAAAAAACTTTCTGATATCGATTCTACCATTCAGTCTACCCGTGAATCGATAGAAGCAATCGATTTAGAAACCAATCAACTAGAATCACATATTAATGAGTTGGATGAGAAACAGGCGGATGATATCCAAGCTTATGAAGAAATGAGTAACGATACTGATAAAGGATTAGTCAAAAAATCAAGATTGAGGAATATACAAAAGGAAAAGGAAAAAATTATAGGTGAGCTTGGTGCTCTTCCAGAAAATACCCAGGTTGCTTATATCAATAAAACTACAAGTTCTTTATCCTTAAAATTAACACAAGTGAATGAAGAGTTGAAGAAATATAATCATGTTAATAAAAAAGCTTTGGATCAGTATAGAAGATTTTCCGAGCAGAAAGATGGCCTTATTGACAAATTAAATGAATTGAAAGAGTCAGAAAAGAGCATTGAGCATTTGATTAAAGTTCTCGAGAAACAAAAAAATGAAGCAATTATCAGATCTTTTAAAGATGTCAGTATTGGATTTTCCAAGATATTTGAGAAACTGGTTCCCGAAGGAAAGAGTAAATTGGTTATACTTAAAAAGAAAAATCACTTACAGCAAGGTAATTCAATATCTTTATCACAAGTTCAGCCAAGATATGATCCTGAAACTGATATAGGGAATAATGAGGAAGAAATTAATGAAGAGGATGTAGCTGACGAAAATGAGTCTGAAACTGATATCGATTCAGCAAGTATGGAAATGAAATCCTATGTCGGTGTTTCTATTTCTGTTTCGTTCAACTCCAAACATAACGAACAACAAAAAATTGAACAATTGTCAGGCGGTCAGAAGACACTTTGTGCTCTTGCCCTGATATTTGCAATTCAACACGCTGATCCGGCTCCATTTTATCTTTTTGATGAAATAGACGCTAATTTGGATACTCAATATCGTACTGCTGTTGCTAATCTTGTTCACGATTTATCCAAAGAGTCACAGTTTATTTGTACAACTTTCAGACCTGAACAATTGAAGGTTTGTGATAAGTTTTATGGTGTCATGTTCAGAAATAAAACCAGTACTATTAGTGAAATTGACCAAGAAACTGCCTTAGAATTTCTTGAAGGTCAAAAAGCTCCATAATTTTTTTTATTCTAGTATTTTTTGATGATTCTTGCTTGTATTTTCTTTGCTTAGCTTAATTTTTATGCTTTATATTCACAGTATAACATATTACATAAACTTATTTTTTTGTAAACATCTAAACCTCTCCTGTATGTAAACTGCTTTGAATGGCTATCTTTCTGTGGAAATTGGATTACAAAGAGAAGGAAATGGGCTCAAATTTTCTATTTGAACTGTTATACAAATCTAAAAATACAATATTATAACATTATTTTCTTTTGGCATCTTTCATCAGTCCGGCGAAACCACTGTTTTTCTTTTTGACTCCCTTTTTACCTGAAACAAGTTGAATAGCTTTCTTAGAGTTGATGAATCCAGATTTTTTACTGTCGGAATCACTATCTGAATCACTATCTGAATTTTCGCTATCAGAATCACTATCAGAATTCGATGATGAATCTGAATCAGATTCATTTGATTCAGATTCTGACTTATCCTTTTTAGCTGCTGCAGCAGCCTTTTGTTGAACCACATTTTTAGCTTCGTTCCTCTTTTTCAAATCATTAGATGCGGTATTCACAAAAGTTGACAATGTGGGTAATGTTTTTCTTCTATTTGAAATATCAACTTTGGGTAGTTTTATTGGCTTTTCTACATCCTCTTCAAGTGGTTTGTTAATTTTGACAATGTTATTTGAATTTTTTGTTTCATATATTTTTGTTGCTTCCGATGAACTCAGATCACTAACAGAAGGGGAACTAATACGAACAACTCGAGCTGGAAGAGAGTGACGTTTATTAACACTCGAAATAGGCATACTGGATGATTTCATACTCTTAGGAGTTGCCACAATCTTTGGTTTCATAGGTGATTCATCTTCAGACGAGTCATCAGACGAGTCAGAAGAATCAGAGCTGGATGACGCAGAATCAGGCTTGACATCATCGTTTGATTTGTTAACTATTTCTAATTTATTAACATCATTGACATTTTTTCTGATATCAATTTTGGAATTTTGTGGAATTATTGTTTCGTTTTTTAGCTTTTCAGGGTTAGAAATAGATTTAGAATCGGAATCAGATTCCGCAACAGAAGTATCTAAATTGGTTACAGTAGTAACTTCTAAACTTCTTCTTGGTTTTTGTTTTTTACTACTATGGTCAACATTTATATTTCCGTCTTTATCAGCTTTCAAATTCTTACGAAACTGAGCACGACTCTCATCACCTTTTTGACTAGATACAGAACCACGTAATCTACGAGATGGAATAATATTCGAAGCATCTAATTCACTACTAATTTCATTTCTTCTCTTGGCTTGATTTGAAATTTTTTTAGACATGTTTATTTTATTCTGCAGCTCAATATTTAAGGCCTCGGCAACTTCTCTTGCAACTCTTTCTTTCAGATTTGTAATTGTTTGTTGAACTTTGAAGGAAGAAACTTGGATTGTATCGTCAAATGAATGAGTGTTATTTCCTTGTATACTTAACTTGATTTTTTTTGCTGGCTTCTGATTAAAATATGAATTTTTAATCATATCTTCTTCATTTTCAACAGGATCTGTTGCAATGAGATTTTTAATTTTTTCATCATCAGTGTCAATATCCATGGCATCATCTTCATTAATATTAGAGGTTAAAGCATTATTTTGTGTCTTTGTGTATGTAGTTTCCTTTGTAAGATCTGAATCAAAAACTACAGTCT
The DNA here is from genome assembly GCA_030564585.1 of Martiniozyma abietophila. Classification (NCBI taxonomy): domain Eukaryota; kingdom Fungi; phylum Ascomycota; class Pichiomycetes; order Pichiales; family Pichiaceae; genus Martiniozyma; species Martiniozyma abietophila. Next base: position 46,197 of record JAJLVG010000306.1, read on the forward strand.
TTGAATTTGATTCATCATGTCTTTTAGTATGTGTTGAAACAGCTTCCAATAATTTTCTCCTCTTTGAAACCATAGGCTTTTTTTCAGAATTTATCGTATCAACTTGACTTTTCGTTAAAATTGGAGTAACAGGTGGTATAATAGAAACGTTATTTTCAGTTGTAGAGTTCCCTAATAGAATTGATTCATCTTCATTTTCATTTTCGTTAATTGAAGAAATTTCTGATTTTAGAGTTTCAGTTTCAGCTGAAAGTCTTTGAGAAGTTGAAATACTTCTCTTTTCTACAGGTGAATTCAATTCAGGAACATTTGATATCATGCTAGTATTTCTTTTTTGACCTTGAGTACGATTTAAATACAATTTTGCTTTTAATGCATCTTCTTTACTTGGTACACTTGCCTTTTTAAAAGTAGAATCAACAAGAATATCTTCTATTATTTCCGTTTCATCATCATGTATTTTTGACAGATCTGGTTGTGTAACAGTTGTTAACATACCAGATGTAATTCTTGTTGGTGAACCAGTTGCAATAATTGGTGAAGCAAATTTTAAATGTTCTGATTTTGAAGGATGAATAATAGTTTCATCTTCAATATCAATTTCAGGAATGGGCAATGAAACATTGGTATCATTGACAGACATATTTGATTCATACCTAGAAGTATCATCCCTAGATATATTACTTGAAAAGCTATTACTCCAAATTGTAGAAGTTCTTTTATTTGTAATTGATGACCTTTTCTTTTTCATTACTTGATTCAAGTCACTAGCTAAACGTCTCTTACCATTTAATGTCGAAATATCATCTTGAATATAATCATCTTCAATTAAAACACGACAAATATTACTTGAATCAAAAACCATTTCAACTGTATATTCAGGATCTAAATCACAATGTTCATTATTTTGAATTTGTAAAATTTTTAAAGGATTTTCATCAGGGTATAACCTTTGAAATCTTTTTGAAATTTCATTTGCAACAATATTTAAAGTATTTTCACCTTTTGTTATATGTAAAAATTTTTTAACATCATTTTGATTACCATTAAACATTGCTAATTGTCCATAAAATGGAGTTGGATACATATATCCATTATTAGCTTGATGAACCATCATATTATTTGGAATCGGTGTACTCATTTGATTCATTACACTTCTATTATTACCGTTTAAATCCATTCCAGATATATCATCAGTAGTAGATTGTGTTGCCCTAACAGCCTTTTCTGGTGGAATGATAACAACTTGTAATTTGAACATTTAAATGAATAGATAAAAAATAAAGAAATCTGATAATAAGTTTGTGTGTATATTTATATAAATATATATATAAAACCCAGTACAAAACACCTATAAAAAACCCACAGTAAAAGCACTTTACCCTGTACAGTTACAGCAAGATGATAGTACCAGTGAAGTAAGTATACCTTTTCTTGACCAAAATGAAAGATGAGGAACGAGAAATAAAATAAAGAGAAAGAAATTTAAATTTTTTTTTTCTTTCTTGTTCCTCTTAAAATTTTGGCCTTTTCCTTTTTTAATTCTCTCGTAAAAAAAATTTAATTTTACTTTCTTTTCAATTTCAAAAAACACGGTGGCTCAAATTATATTTAAAGTTGGTTCTATGTATTACAACTATTCTAAAGTCAATTGGGAATCTGTCCAAACAGAAATAGTCCCATCCCTAGCACCGCTATAATATTGAGCAGAAGAGTCACCACCATACACTATTGTATTTATTTTCGGGTTGGTCGATGTTCCAGGTCTGCTCAATTTTGCTATTTGTTTCCCATCAGTTACTCTATACATTAACATATCACCATTATCATTTGGTACCCAAAGATATTGAAACTCTGTTTCTTCTAATGGACTCAAACACATTCCAACATGTTGTTTATTTCGATTAATAATTTTAGAACCAAAATTTATTTGTTTATTTAATGGTATATGAGAGGATAATAAATCCCATAATTTAATTTTACCATCCATTCCTAAAGTAATTAGTTCTGCACCAGTATCTGTGAATAAAATTGAATTTATCCCATTATGATGGGCTTTTGTTGATAATTCTTTTGGTTTTTTCAATGTTGTATTTTTATGCCTTTTAAAATTATCATATGTTATTGACATATCTAATTCAAATACAGATCCTTTAGCTGTTCTTATATCCCAACCAACACAAACACCATCTATAGAACCACTAACTACTAAATAAGAATCGGATGGTGACCAAGAACAACTTAACATGTATCCATAACCACCATGGATTGAACCTCCACCTCCAAATGTTTGAGAATTAGCTTGAGTTCTTAAATCAACTAATTTTACTCCACCAACTAATTTTACTCCACCAACTCCACCATCACAACAACAAGCAACTGTTGAATTTCTACCATTAGGATCAAAATCAAAATGTGAAACTCTTGAACCCATATTAAATTGTTGTGCAAGTTCCATTGATGAAGAATCATAAAGATTTAATTTAAAATCATATGATGAAGATAACCACATTCCACTATCAGACCACCATTTTAAATGAGTGATTCCATAATCATGAACAGTTCCTGAAGGGAAGATCAATGATGGTTTATATTGTTTTAAATTTTCTTGAATTGAATTTAAAGATGAAGTATTAAATTCTCCAGGATTTAATGATTCATCCCCCCCATGATTTAAATCCCATAATTTAATGGAAGAATCAGAACATCCTGATAACATGTATCTATTTCCTATTGGATCAATTGAAATAGCATTGATAGAAGCAGAATGTGTTGCCTTTTCAGGAAATGTCCAAATATCTCTTCTATGATCCATTACATTCATTCTTGTATATTTTGATTCCGAAAATGCCTGAACAAGTTCTGAAAATCGATTATGACTTGTATACTGTAAAGCATAACTATCTGCAAATAATTGATTCATTTCAAAATAATTCAAACTTCTCAATTGATAGTTGAGTCGTTTAATTTATTATATTTTCAATTATATCAAATTAAATTAAATCAAAAGATTACAATTCTTAAAATTCATTCTTTCAATTCACTTTTTTATTTAATCAATTTAATGAAAAGAAAAGAAAATATATTTTAAAAAAAATTATTTGTTAAAATTTCAACGCGGCCGCAAACTGTTAATTTTTTTTCTTTCAATTTGTGTTTGTGTTTTGTGTTGTTGTATTTTCCTTTCATACAACGTGTTTTTTCTTTCGATATATAAGTTGGTTTCAACCAGGATGGATAACGATACACCAGAAAACCCTCCTACTGCATTTGAGATTTATTTGCATCAGGCTCAGGTTAAATACCGTCAATACCTTGATATTGTTACACCACATACTATTTATAGATGGATAGTTGCTTATATAATAATTATTCTTTTCATGATTAGAATTGTTTTAACAGAAGGTTGGTACATTGTTTGTTATACATGGGCAATATTTTTACTTAATATGTTTTTAAAATTTTTAACACCAAAATTTGATCCATCAATTGAACAAGAAATTCATGATTCAAATATTGAAGAAGGTATTGGTGAATTAAATGAAAATGATGAAGAATTTAAACCATTTATTAGAAGTTTACCTGAATTTAAATTTTGGAATAAAACAATTTTATCAACAACTGCTGCATTAATTACTTCATTTATTCCAATTTTTGATATTCCTGTCTTTTGGCCAATTTTATTATTTTATTTTATTATTTTATTTGCATTAACAATGAGAAGACAAATTTCTCATATGTTTAAATATCATTATGTTCCATTTGATTGGGGAAAAATGAAATATTCAAATAAATAAATCCTTGTCCTATATAATGTTATTTTACTTTTCAAAAAGATATAAGTTAAATTAAATTAAATTAAATTAGAGAGATCTTCTTAGTGATAGACTTTTGTTTTTTTATATATATATTCAATCAATTAAGGATAAATAATTCTTATTGATGATATACTATTTGGTTGTTTTTTTTAAAAAAAAAAAATAAAAAAGAAGAAATAATTCGAATGTATGTGAATTGTGTGATTAAGTTTATTTTTTGATGTGAAAAAATGTATATAAATGTTGTGTATATAATAATAAATGTTATAGAAGATTAAATTGTCAAAAAAAAAAGAGATAAAGAAAGAAAAGAAGAAAAAAAGAAAAAAATTAATTAAGGATCGAATTGAAAATCTAGAGCTCCAGCAATATCATCATCACTTATATCTTGTTTAGGATCTTCAATAAAATTTTTAGAAATCATTCCTTTTGTTCTATCTTTAACATTTTGATTAGTAAGATTACCTCTCTTTTCTTGATCCTTTTCTAAAACTTCAAATAATCCTTTAAAATTTCCAGCACCAAATCCATTATGATTATTTCTTTGAATAATTTCAAAAAAGAATGTTGGTCTTTCAAAGAATGGTCTTGAAAATAATTGTAATAAATAACCATTTTCATCAAAATCAATCAAAATTCCATATTTTTTAATTAATTTTATTGATTCTTTAATTTTTGGATGATTTTCAATTTTTAATCTAATTTCTAATTGATTATAATATTCTAATGGAACATCAATAAAATCTGCACCCATTTCTCTCATCTTTGTAACAGTTTCAATAATATTTTTTGTTTTAATTGCAATATGTTGAATTCCTGAACCATTATTATAATCAATAAATTCTTCAATTTGAGATTTTTTCAATCCAATTGCAGGTTCATTAATTGGCATTTTAATATTTTCTGTTGTTGATGACATTACAGTTGATTTTAATGCAGAATATTTTGTAAAAATTTGTTTATCATCAACTGACCAAAATTGATGAAAACCAAAAGCTTTTTTATAATATTCACAAGCATTTAACATTTGATTCCAATCATGATTTTGAACACAATGATCAATTTTATCTAAATGAAAAATTAATTTTTCATTAATAGAATAATTATTATTTAATTCAAATCCAGGTAAAAATCCCGAATAATTTGATCTTTCAATAAATGAATGAGTAATATCATTTAAACCAGAAATTTTTGCAATTATAATTGTACCATACTGATCTTTAAAAGATTTTGGTTCTTCAATAATTTTTGCACCATTCCTTCTTGCTAAATCAATTGCTTTTGACATATTTTCAACTTTAAATGCAACATCTTTACATGCATCACCATGAGAAGCAATATGTTTATGAATTTCATCAACTAATTTATTTTGACTTGAATGTAAAGGACGAACAGTACCTAAAAATACAAAAATAACATTACCATTTTTAACAACAGAAGCAGAAATTTCTCTTGAATTATTTTCTAAACCTTTATATGCAAATTTAATGAAACCAAAAGTATTAATTAAATGCTGAGCAACAATTTTTGGTGAACTTACCCAAAATGTTACATGATCAAAATCTGTACAAAAGCTATGATTACCTTGAATAGTAATATCATGAGTGTGTTGAATATTATTATTAGCAGTAAAAATTGTCATAATATTCAAATAAAGCAAAATATAATGTATTGAAATGGATTTATTTCTCTTTTTTTTATCACTTAACTTATATAGTGTCAAAATGGGTTTTAAAAATTAAACAAAATTATAGGCACCTTTATAATTTGTAACGAAGAACATTTTTTTCCAAACAGGTAAAACCATAAAAATGATTATAATTAGGAATAAGGTAACAACATGACATTAATTAAGTGTTGTACTTCCATTTGATACAAAATTTTGGTTAATTTAATATGAGTGAGTGTCACGTGAAGTGTTGTTTACATAAGCAGAGTATTACGTAATTTGGAGGGGAAAATGGAACGGGACTTGCCGTGTAAAATAATCAGATGAGCGTGTTTTCGTCGGGTGATAATACGATGCGGGGGGAGGAGAAAATAAATAAACGTGAGCCACACACGAGAAAATGTATTATAGTAGTAGTAGTAGTAGTTAAAGTAGTAGTAGTAGTTAAAAGTAGTAAAATTGATCATTTAATTGGTAATTATGTTGTGCAAAAGGTTGAATTGTAATGTTAAATGAAAACAGTTTGGTAAAGATACATTATAATTATATATTGTAACAAGTTGTTTCATAGAACATTTCATTCTAGACGAAAGAAGAGTTAAAACGGTAAAATAAAATAAAATGTAAGAGAGAATAAAATGAAAAAATATGAAAAATTAAAGAAAACGGTCTCATCTCTCATCACACTATTTTCCCTTTTCAATAAATAATAAATAATAAAAAGCTTTTTATTTCAAAAACTGCCCCACTCAATTTGATTTTGAACTCCAATCCCAATCCATATCAAGTCATCAATTATTTTATTCTAACATTAATTATTTTCTTTTCAGTAAAAATGTATAAATTACTTTATTTTCCCCCCTAATCCCAGCCCATTGATTTCATTAATTATTTTTATTAACAAAATTATTTAAATATTTAGTCTGTTAAACTATTAGTTTTATATTAAACTTATCATAAATACACACACAAACACACACACATACAATTCTATTCTATCATAATAATTTAGTTATAAAATACGTCAAAAAAAATATAACCTAAAAAAAAACAAGTAAGAATGAGCGCTATTGCTTCCCTTATAAAAGCTCAAACAAATAATGCTGCAGATGGTACTGGTATAGTTAAATTAGTCAGTTTAACTAAAAATTTCCTTCAACTTGATAGTGCAAATGATATACCTTTATTTTTAATAGATTATGTTCAAGGTCAACAACAAGCACAATTTGGTTCTTATCCTAATCACCTTGATATTGCTCCAAGTGCAATATTTACTGGACTTTTTGCTCTCTTTGCAATTTTACATTGTGGATTATTCATTTTTAATTGGTCAAGAGGTCATAAATTTCTTTTATCTGCATTATTCTCATTTTATTGTACTTTAAGATGGTTAGGATTTGCTTTAAGAATCGTTTGGGCAAAAAATATTTTACGTTTACATGTTGGTGTTGCTTCTGAAGTTTTAATTATTTTACCAATTGTTTTCCTTGCTTCATTTAATTTAGTTTTAGCTCAACGTATATTTACTTGGAAACATCCAATTATTGGAAATCATAAATGGTTTTGGATTATAATGGTTAGTCTTTATATTGTTGTTACAGCTGTGGTTATAATGACAATTGTTGCAGGTGTTGTTCCTTATTTATATTTCTTATCACAATCCAATTATGATATGTGTAGAAATGTTGTTAAAGTTACATCTGTTTTAATTACATTATATTCACTTTTAGCAATGATTTTAGTTGGTGCTGCTTTCATTTTACCAACTACTCAAAAGGAAAAAGATTCATTAGTTTATCAACCTTATTGGATTAAATCATTTTCTCCATTTTATTTCCCACAAAAAAATGCTCAAAAAGATGGTGAAGCCTTATTTTTACAAAATCATATTAATGATTCAAGGAAACCTTTAAGAACTGTTGTTGGAGGTGGTTTAAATACAATTGATGGTAATACTCAAGAAGAAGAATTTGAAGAACTTGTTGAATATGAAAGAGCTGGTGAAGAAAAATTTACTTTAAAACATAATATTTCTATTTTAATTGTTTCAATTACAACATTTTTTGTTTTTATTGGTGCATTATTTAGATGTATTTCTTGTTTCTTAGATATGACATTTGCAACTCAATCATGGATTTTTAAACCTGTTGTAATGTATGTTTTATGGGGTGCATTAGAATCAATTTGTAATATCTTATATTTAATTGGTAGAATTGATTTAAGATTTTACAGACCTGATGCAATTAAAAATTCAAATTCAAATTCAGATTCAAATTCAAATTCAAATAATCTTGAAACTGGTGGTATTACAGAAGAAAAAGAAATTAATTCAAGTCATCAAAGCTCTGATACTACAAGGGTTTGACTGAAATTTATAAATTATAACTAGTAAGTACCCATTTTTGTTTGTTTTATGATCTTTTTCTTTTATTTTCTTTTCTTTTTTAATTTAGTTTTAGTTGTGGTTTCTTTCTTATTCTTTTGTTAACAAAAATATATAATGATTTATGATAAATTTATGAAATGATAATAATATATTGTTAAACTTTTTACATTGTAATATATAGTAAATAATACACTACTTCTTTCCTTTTGATTTCAGTATTAAAAATCAAAATAAAAGGTAAAAAAATCAAATACAAGCGAAATCGAGATCGATGGTTATCTCAGAGTTGTCTCTCGGGCAGGTTTTCTTCTTTATTTTTATTTTTTTTCATGTCATGTCCCCCTTCACAACAAACATAAATAACAATTATTATAATTTAAAACTCAGAACCCATATGATAATAACAAATATTATTTATTCATAAATAATTCAATGACTTTAATTAAAAATGATACTACTTATTTAGCAACGATGATTACATGTAATTGTGCTAAATCACCTCCAAAATTTCCATTATTTACAAACTCATTATCAACTATACTTTCATCAAAAACTGATAAAATTCCTAATATATTTGTATTTGGATTTCAAGAATTATCAACAATTATTAATGGAACAAAATCAAATAAAATAAATGAAATTTTATCATCAATTTCATTAAATCTTATTGAATATTTAAATAATTTTTATCAAGAAAGTACATCATTTAATTTAATTGGAATGAATCATTTTGGAAATGTTAGTTTAATTATAATTTGTAATCAATCAATTAAAATTAATAAAATTTATTACACAAAAGGTTATCCAATTGGATTATATAATACAGGTTTAAAAGGTGCAACAGGTTTAAGATTAAAATGTATTGATGATTCATTAAATTCATCAGAATTAACATTTATTTCAATTCATTTAAATGCAGGTGAATCAAATGAAAATTTTATTAGAAGAAATCAAGACCTTGAAAATCTTTTAAGTGGTTTAAAATTTGATGATGGTTGGTCTGCATTTAAACCAAATTGTCATTGCTTTTTATTTGGTGATTTAAATTATAGAGTGAAAACTAATAATGATAATAATAATAATAAATTATTATTAAATAATTCAATGAATGAAAATTCTTTAAAATATAATTTTAAAAATGATGAACTTTCATTAATTTTAAATTCAAATCCAATTTTAAAACACTTTTCAGAAAGTAAAATTAATTTTAAACCAAGTTATAAATATAATATTGGAACTCATACATTCAATTCAAAAAGAAAAGAATCTTGGTGTGATCGTATTTTATATTTAGATTATACTGATAAAGAAAAATATTATCATCATTATAATATCATTCAATATGATTCTATAAATTCTTACAAAGAATCTGATCATAAACCAGTCTTATTACAAATTGAAATTCCTTTAAAGCCACCTACATCAATAATTAATAATTTAGGTTACCTATTAAGCTTTGAAAGGTTACAAACTTTAGAGCCAACTATTTACTTAAAATCAACATATTTTCATGAGTACAAATACAAAATTTCATTAATCACAGATTTTATATTAGGAACGGTATTAGATTTAACTACTACTAAAAGGGGATTGATTATACTATTGATTACTACAATAATTCTTTTTACAATTTGGTATAAAATTTAGTATCCCAGGTTGGACATAAACTTTAAAAAAGTATTGATTAAAATTATGTATTTATATAATAAAAGAAATTGAATGTATATATTGGGTTGTTAAAAGTAAGTATTTTTATTTTTTTTCAAAGTTAACAAGCTTACCAAGTTTGCATTTCTTCATAATACTCAACCTTTGAAACACCTGAATGTAAATTTAATGCAACAGCTTTTCTCACATTATCAACAATTTCACTATGAGAACAAGCACCAAAGACAACGTTACCAGTAGAACATGCAATTTCTTGTGAAACAACTTCAGAGGTATCCATTCTTCCATGTTTAATTTCAACAAAATCTAATAAATCATTCAAACTACTAACATCAGAAGTCTTTTCATCACCTTCATTATCACCAGACTTTTCATTTGAATCAGAATTATCTTGACTTGGTGGAATTGATGAATTACCTGGACATGAAATATAAATAATTGGTGTACATGATGTATTTTTTAATGATAATAATTCATCTTTAAACCATAATAAAGCATTTAATGATCTAACTGACCAATAAAGTTTAATTTCTTTTGATGGATTTGTTTCAATTAATTTTTTAATATGATAAAATGGACCTGCAATACCAGTACTACCAGTAATGAAAACTGTTTTATTAAAATGTTGATATGGTGATTGTTCACCATAAAATCCTTCAATTAAAATTTTAACTGAAACAGATTTTGAATTTAAACATTTTTGTGCCATTCTTTTAGTAATACCATTTTTAACTTTACAAAAGAAATGAATTTCATTTTCATTTGTAACAGATTGAACAGCTGTAAATGGATGAGATTGAAAAAATTCTTTACCTTGTAAAAATGTGATATAAGCATGTGCACCTGGATAAGGTTTAATAATTGATGATTTTTGAACAGTTAATCTTAAAACGTTATCTTCAAAATATTCAACAGTTGCAGATTTTGGACCACCATATAAAACAATACGAATGATTCTAATAAAATAATCAAATGCCCAAATTGCAATACAAGCCCAATAATATTGTTGATATGATTGATCTTTTGTATGAAGGAATGCAGTCCATAAAAATTGAGACACAAGGATAATATGAGCAAGAATAAAAAATTCATACCATCTCTTTCTAATAAAATAAATAGATAAAACAGAAATGATACAAATAAGAACTGTTGCTGCAATACCTTCCCTAAACCAAGGTTCTGCAAAACGAGTCAATTTTTGTAAAGCATATGTTTGAGATGCCATTGCAAATGAATGAATTAAAATTTCCATTAAAACAATTCTACCAAGCCATTTATGAAACACAACAAATCTTGAATGTTTCCATCTTGTAATAAATTGAAAGAAATTATTTCTTCCTGGGAAGATGAATAAAAGAGGCATTTGCCAAGATGCTATGATACATGATCTATCACCATAATATCTTGAAACACCACTTTGTTTATTTGCAAAAACGGTATCACCTACTCTATAAGTATGACCAATAATCATACAAGCAAGGAATGAATAAAGAAACATGATCACAATTAAAATTGTTTCAATACGATCTGGTGTCATTCCCCATCTATTTCCATGTAAATGACGTTTAAATATACCAACAGTAAAATTCTTTCTAAAAAAGTTACTAAATGAATTGTTTGATGATACATCAAATGATTTAAAAATTCTTTTTGACCAATTTATAATACCTGAAAAAAACATGACAAATGCAACAGCACTAAGGAATGCAATACCAATATAATTTGAAGTATTAACATTACCCCATCTATTTCTATTACCAACAAAACCATTTAAATAAAGTTCATGAAATTCAGAACTTGAATCACTAATTGGATATTTAACAATTTTTGTACTATTAAAATCTGAGACATCTGTAATATCAACAATTTCACTTTTATATTCATTAAAGATTGATGTTAAATCAGATTGAGTTAAATTTGCTGTTGATCCAGATTCACAAGTATATAAAACCCATTTATCAACATCTGAAATACTATTTCCAGCTTCATAAGCACAATTTAATAATGAAACTAAAGCATTATTATTTGTACAACTACATGTATATGTTTTCTTATCAGTCTTTTTACAAAATTTTGCAACTTTATCAAGAGCAGATTTACATCCAACAACAGAAAAATAAGCATTATCATATCTAACCCATGGATCAGCTGCAACAAATGTTACAAAACTAATAAAAAGTAAAAAAACAATGTTTTTCATTTTCTAAGATTTGTATTGGTCTCCTGTATTTTTGATTAAAATCAAAGAAAGCCAAGAAAAAGATGGATAAATTAGTTGCCAAGACTGCCTTTTATATATTAATAATTATATTGATTGTGAAGAGTTTTCCTTTTTGTTTTATATTTTCCATCAATAAGATACTGATAATTTGAATTAAAAAAGAATATATTTTGGACCGATATTATCCAGCAACTTTAAGAAAATTAAAAGTTTTTTAAGCATATGAAAGAAGATGATTGAAAACCTAATTTATTAACCACATTTGATTCGTCCATGAATACAGTTTATACCTTTAAATTAACACATTTTACAATAAACTGGCGGAAATATCGGGGTGGGAGGGTATCAAATGAAAATTTATAAAAATAAAAATAAAATCAGCAGAAAAGAATGTATTTTTAAACTTTAATTTAAATCAATAAAAAAATTTAACAATGTGATTAAAAAGATTAGCATAAAAAAAAAGGGTAGTTTTTGAAATACCATGAATAAGATACTAACTACTCCTCGTGTTGATTTTATAGATATAGCATACACATACCTATTGAAGTTGAAGTATTATAATTATTAAAAACATAATTTATCAGACCCTTGTGAAAATAAAACTTGACATCTTGAAAAATACGCTCATTGCATGTTCAACGGCTATAATACGTCTAAACACCGCGCCGGATTATTTATTTTATTAAATTAGTTGTTGAATCACGTGTCATTCAAACTTTTCCATCTCTTCAAAATGCAACGCCCCATCCGTACACCCCACCAAATGTATACCCAATGCTTTAAGATATGGCAAGAATTATGTAAAATGAAAGAATATATATGTTTGACATTCAGACGTTTAAGTACCGGATACAATTCTAGATTAATATATAATACAATACATAAACTCAATGTACTTTAAACTGTATAAGTTAGAATTTGATGGTGCTCATTCGAATAGCAGTCTAGCAGCACTATTTGAAATATTGAAAAACTGTAATTTTACTCATTTCTATATTTATATATAAATAATAACACAATTATTAGAAAGTGGAATAAATATTCTTTTACAACAACACCAACTTAACATGAATTGATTCTGATATATAAAATTAGCTGTGAAAATGATATTATTAGAATAAAAATTATTTGTTAGCGACCAACGCGAGACTATCGACGCCACTTTGAAAAAGGTGTTCATATATTGATCGGATTTCTATACGGAGTAAAGTTTGATTTGAATTCATATAAATTTAAATTTAACTTCTAGGAAATGTCAAAGAAACAATCAAAGAACGACAGTCCAGTTTTAAAACTTTTTGGAGTTGCATTACTTGCTGGATCAACAGCTTATGGTGCTTATAAATTATGGCAATCAACTTCTGAACAATCAAATGTTGAAACATCAATAATAAGAACAAATAATTTTAATGAAAAGAATCTTCGAATGAAACAAAAGAAAGATGTATCTATTTCTTTAGTTATTACAAAATCAGTTTTAAATAATATTCATGAATATAATCAAAATCATGAAGATGGTGTTGATTTATTAGATTATTTAAAATTTTATCCTAATTTAAATTTAATTTTATATCCAGGAATTTCAAAAAAGGACCTTGAATGTTATTTTGAATTAGATTCTTCTTTAGATTTTCGTCTTTTAAATACAGGTAAAGAAGAAAGTATTTTTCATGTTTTAAAAGAATTACATGCATCAATTAATCTAATTTCTTATAAAGATTTTACAATTTCAAAAGAATTTATTGAAGAAAAGTTTCACCTTGATAAAACTCTTAATAATGTTATTTCAATTGATGAAACATCATTTACTGATATATTGTAATATAATACTTATTAAAATTTATAATATTTTCAAAAATATATATATAATACCAACTAAACGATTTAACACTTTTTTTTTAAATGTCGACTGTAATTAACTTTTCTTTGGAACAATTTGCCTTTGACTACCAAAGACAATATTTTCTGTACCTTGATTACTACCTGCCATATATCCATATTCTGCATGACTCCAAAAAACACCACCTTGGCCCATTACTAATAAATGATTTGGTTTCTTTGGAACATTTGGTCGTTCATGTTTCTTTGATATTTGTGGTCCAATAAGAGGATATTTACCTTCAAATTTTTTATTTACTAAACGAGAAAATGCTTGTAATGTTGTTAAAACTTGATATGGATCCTTTTGTTCATATAAATCAATTGTTTCAAAAAGTTCATCTTGTGGAACACCATTTAATTTACAAAATGAAAGAAATCGTTCAATATTTTCCATATGTATAAATGCTGATGATGATTTATTAGATTTAAACTTTATAGTATTTGGTCCCCAAATATTATTAACAAGGGTACATAATACTGTACCATCTTTTAATAAAATTAAAAGGTCAATATCTTTATCTTTATCATTATCAAGGGATCCCATTATAGTAATAATCCAAGTTTTCACATCTTTTTGACGATTAATATCATTAAACTTTGCATTTCGAGATTCATAAAGATCTTCATCTAAACTTGTAACGTCTTTTACTTTATTCATTTGTTATCCATCTCTTTTCATTAACTGCTTGCATTTTTAACCGAATTTATAATTATTCATGAAAGAGAGAGATGAGAGAATTGTTTTTTGGCAATATCGCGGGATAAAACACACATACCATACCACACACGATATAGTAGTGATAAATAGATGAACATCTCTATATAATATACAATATTAAGGGTAGTTAGAGTTAATGGTATATATTAAGTGATACTCTGTATATTGAATCAACTTCAAGAAAAGATGATTCGTAGTATATAAAAAGTAATTACTTGCAATGAAAAAGGTATTAATTTCTAAACTCCACTAGAGCGATAATTATTGCAACTTTAACGTGATTTAGCAATCTATTTTTTATCATATATAACGTGATTATTCAAAATTTTTGTTTAAGGTCTAATTTACCAATCATGAGTTAAATAGAAAAGGGGTAAAAGGAAACAATAATGATGGGTATATTTAGAAAGAATGTAATAACAATTCAGAGATGAATTAGGTTAACATTCATACATGATTTGTTATTTTATCCAGTATTTTATTCTTGGTTCTTTAAATATTTATGTACATTCAATTGTAAGCGTATCAAATATATGTATTATGTTTACAATTGAGCATTTAGTCAAGTATAGTACAAAACAAGAAAATAATAAATAATTGTTCATAAATAAAACAATTTATTAATAGCAATATTGATCGAATTGACGTCTAAATTTCTAATAAAAATTGTGGCCGCGCGCCAAGGAATCTTTATTAATTCTTATGATATTATCTTCTTTCTTCTTCTTCTTCTTCTACTTTATTCAGGAGTTTTGTAATTCAGTATTAAATACTATTTAATTCGTAATAAGAAATAAGGAGTAAATGTACATATGCATACTGTTAAATAATATATTAAAGTAAGTTTATATAGTAGTAAATATTTTTTTTAAATTTTAAATACAGTTTGCTGAGCTGGACAGTTAGATGAGATTTTATTCAATAAAAATTAACTTTAATTTCCAAAGAATAAATTATGTCAGGGGGTGCTGGGGCCGTGTTAATTGTTCCTTTTTTTTTTCATATAAAAAAGGTCGATTATCTGCATTTTTATTCAAAGTGACAGCTTTGACTTTGAAAGAATTAAATCAATTTATACAAACAAAAACAGAAAAAATATAAGAAAACATTGAAGAAGCAATGGGATTTGGAAATAAATTAAAAAACTTTATTGATAAAGCTGCCAATAATGATGAATCATCAGGTTCAAATTATGGTGGTGACTCCAATTATGGTGGAAATTCTAATTATGATGATGATTCAAATCAAGGTGGAAACTCTAGTTACGGTAAAAACTCAAACTCTAGCTACGGAGATGATTCAAATCAAGGTGAAAACTCTAATTATGGTGGAAACTCTAATTCTAACTATGGTGGAAACTCTAATTCTAACTATGGTGGAAACTCAAACTCTGATTACGGAGATGATTCAAACCAAGCTGGAAACTCTAGTTACGGTAAAAACTCCAATTCTAGTTATGGAGATGATTCAAATCAAAGTGGAAATTCCAGATACGGTGGAAACTCAAACTCCAGTTACGGAGATGATTCAAATCAAGGTGGAAACTCTAATTATGGTGGAAACTCAAACTCTAGCTACGGAGATGACTCAAACCAACGTGGAAACTCCAATTCTAACTATGGTGGAAACTCAAACTCTGATTACGGAGATGATTCAAACCAAGCTGGAAACTCTAGTTACGGTAAAAACTCCAATTCTAGTTATGGAGATGATTCAAATCAAAGTGGAAATTCCAGATACGGTGGAAACTCAAACTCCAGTTACGGAGATGATTCAAATCAAGGTGGAAACTCTAATTATGGTGGAAACTCAAACTCTAGCTACGGAGATGACTCAAACCAACGTGGAAACTCTAACTATGGTGGAAACTCTAACTCTGATTACGGAGATGATTCAAACCAACGTGGAAACTCTAATTATGGTGGAAACTCAAACTCTGGTTACGGAGATGATTCAAATGAAGGTGGAAATTCCAGATACGGTGGAAACTCAAACTCCAGTTACGGAGATGACTCAAACCAAGGTGGAAATTCCAGATACGGAAATGATTCAAACCAAGATTATTGATATTTTATTGGTTTTTGTGTATGAACTTTGTTTTATATTTTTGTCTAAAACTTAAATTTTACGATTAAAAAAAGTATATGCTGATTAGCTATTATTGGAATGCAAAAACAAAAAAGTAGTATAAATATCAACCCACCACGCAAAATAGTGGTAAGACTTTAGGAAAATCGAAGTAAATATAAGTATAGAGATTTTGGAAATAATGAACAGATATTGGAAGAATTCATAGAAATCTTTATGATATAAACGACGTTTGATATATTTAACTTAATTTACATGTTCCACTTTTAATTCAACTTGTTTTACGTATCGTTTGTATTATCTTCAACAATAATTAAGCTGACGAGAACTGTTGCTGAGCTTGAAAAGAAGTACCTGAAATTTAAACAATAAAACAAATTTATTTCATCTCAGCGACGGCCGCGGGACGGGCCGCAAAAATTGTTCTTTTTTTCATATTTTTAAATTTCAATTTTAAATATAATTGAATTTGTATATATTTTTGACGTGAGACAGTGTCGAGAGAAGAAAACAAAGAATAAAATAAGCAATTTTATTATTATTAAAACCAATGAGTATTGAAAACGAAATTAGAGATTTTATTGATAGAGCTGGCAATGGTGACGAATCATCAGCTAGAAAAGCTGTCGAATTATGTGGAAGAAATAACGTGGATCCAAACTTGTATTGTAAGGCTAGAATTGCATTAGGTGACATTTTACTTAATAACGGTGACAGTCATGGTGCTATTCAAGAATATCAAAAGGCTGCACAACTTGATGAAATTGATGGGAGAATTGATTCTCCTGAATTGAAACAAAAGTTAAACTCTGTCATTAACAATGTTTCAAATAGTTTACAAAGGGATGTTAATCAAAATGCATCAAATTCTAATGAAAGGGATTTATCCTCTTTACTTTTAGGTCAAATTACTTCTAATTCTGGTTCAAATTCATCCAAACTTGCTCTGCTTGGTTCATTGTTAGGTTCTTCAGGATCCAATTCTAATTCAGGCTCTGGATCATCTGGTGGTGGATTCATGTCTCTGGTTCAAAAGATGTCTCATTCAGGTGTTTCTGCTCAAACTCAACAACAAAATGGAGGGTTTAATATTGGTCAATTGACTTCAATGGTTTCTTCTTCAGGCTCTTCCGGTTCTTCAGGATCTTCATCTAATAATATGTCAAGTGTTATTTCTATGTTAACATCCGGTCAATCTAATAACAATAAAAGTTCAAATTCAGGTCTTCTTGGTAGTCTTGCTTCTCAATTTTTAGGTGGTAACAAGAACTCTGGACAAACCTCTCAGAATAATAACAATAACTCAAATCAAAATTATCAATCTAATCAAGGTTATCAATCTAATCAAAATCAACAATCTAATCAAGGTTACCAATCTAATCAAAATTACCAATCTAATCAAAATTACCAATCTAATCAAAGTTACCACTCCAATCAAAGTAGTAACTCCAGATATGATGACAACTCTAACTTTAATGATAATTCAAATTCAAATAGAAACTATAATAATGGTAATCAAAATAGAACCTCTACTTATAGTGACGAAAATAGAACATCCAGATATTCTGATGACTCAAATCAAGGTGGGAATAGATTTGGTGGTAACTCTAGTTATAATGATGATTCAAACCAAGGAGGGAACAGATTTGGTGGAGGTTCCAGATATGGTGATGATTCAAATCAACGTGGAAACTCCAATTACGGTGGAAACTCTAATTATGATGAAGACTCATACCAAGGTGGAAATTCTAGATACGCTGATAGTTCTAACTTTGATAATAACTCTAACCAACGTTATGGTAATGAAAGTGGAGGTGCTAACGACTTTTACGATAGACAGTAAGTTTAAAAAAATGTGAAAGCAAACCCTAATTAGTCTACAATTAAAAAAAAAGCAAACTTGAAGGGTATTGCTATATTGAATATGATTCAAATATTTTGACTTTTTATTATTTTTGTTTTGAATTTCTTTTATATGTTTAAACTTGAAATGTTTCAGTAATGAACATTGAAAAGTATTATTGTATAATAAAAAAATTAGTATTAAATATCAACGAAATAAAGTTATAAGTGGGTTATCTAAGGTAAATACATAGTGCTCAACTAAAAAAGCTGAAGTAAATATGATTATCTGAATTTAAGCAATGGTGCATAAGTATGCTAAAGAGTGATTTCTGACATCAACTTGGTTATAAAACTTGGAAGCTCTAAGTTTATCAGCAAGCCAATAAGCATTATCGGCATTGTCTTCAGTAGCAACAGAATTTGAAGTGACAGTTTTAGCGTTCATTTTAGAATAGTAGAGTGAGTTAAAATGGATTGATGTTATAAAGAAGATTCAAAAAAAAATAACTATCAGAATTGTAGGAAACTTCTCTTTTTTATATTCATCAGTACCGTATCCAACATAACAATAATTTGGAATATGAAACATAAAACATAAAATCATTTGATCTCTGTGTTAATACAATTTCTTGATATTTTTGTTTTGAGGATTTCAGCTTGCATTGAAATGACTCGAAAAGGAAATTTGGTTCTTTCCAATATTTTATCTTTGGGACTGTTTGAAACTATCGTACCTGTTTTAGATTCAAAGGTTCATTTATATGAATACAAAAACATGAATAGTCAAGTCATTAAGCTATATATGAAAGAACTAATTTACTTCTTTGGGATTTTTAACATGAAGTAAATGCAAATAATATTTCCTATTTAAGCTTGATCAATGACATAATATGATTTTAATAATTATAATTTTGTCATGTAGTTTCTTTGAAGACTAACTTCTAATTTTGATTGATACTGCCTAAAATTTTACCTCTCATATGATTTAGTTTCAGGCTTGTTCTTCAAAATTACTCATTTTATTTTATTGTTATCAGGTATTGGACCGAAGATAAAAACCAGATAAAAATGTACAAAGATGATTCCCAAACAAAAAAAAAGCAGTTTAACAACTCTTGTTACGAACTTTTCAATCACAATATTATAGTATTCAAACTTATATTAATCGCAAGAACTAGAAATAGGTTAACTTTAAAGCTATAAAATTATGCTACCTCAATTTTTATGCTTTCAATTTATTTATGAAGTCTTTTGTTTTGTAATTTACTGAGAGGTAACCCATATGATCGTTTCCCTGGATTTCCTAAAGTATCTGGTGACACACTAGTAACAACAGCAGTAGTTACATGCGATTTTAAGTTTAGTTTTTTAGTAACGGTTGAAATTGGGGGAGTTGTTTTGTTTTCTTTATTGTCATCAATTAGTGAGCGTGAAGGAATTTGGCTTCTTTTTATTGGCACTGATTTAGAATGATTGATGAAAGACGATTTGCTAATTGTTGTTGGCTGAAATGAAGTATCATAACGCAGAGAGTTTTGCAGTGATGGATCTTCCAAAATTTTATCAGCACTTTTAGCGGAAACAAAAGTAACCTGTGCAGGAATTGATGTATTTGTAGTAATGTTTGCACCATTTTGAGTAGATGAACCTTGAACTGATGCATCGTCAAGAATTTGATTACCAGCATCTATTAAGTTAATGTCATTTTTATTGAAATTTTCCATATCCAGATCATCTTCATTCCCATTTTGATCGAACTCTGGTTCTGAGTCAGGAAGTGGTTCTGATTTTCGTGTTACTGATTTTGGTGGAAGTTGATCATCCTCAAAATTCGGTAAGTCATCACTGAAAACAAATGAATCATCTTGTGAATGATGATTATTCCTATTGGCTCTAGATTGCCTTGTTGAATCTTTATTATTTTCTTTAAAACTTCTTTCATTTGAAAATCTTTGATCATTTGATGAGTGTAATTTTTCTGTATGTTTATGCTTTCTTTCTTGTTGTTGTTGAATTAGTTGTTCATTTTCTTGTCTATAAAAAGCTTCTGAAGGAAGTTGTGGCAAATCAGTGAAAGCTCTTTTTGGAAGGGTGTCATTTCCTCTTCTTATTAATTGATTCTCATCAAACATCTCAGGTTCTGTTTTAACTTTAATTATCTGCGCTAAAAACTCCTTATCGTATAGGCAATTACCAAGAGCATTACCAAACTGTCTGAGAGCTCTTTTCATCCCATCAGTCATTGCTTCCTTTTTACATTTGTCAAAAGCCATTGATTTACTTTTACAATTATCAATGGCGCCGTACCCAATGTCTTCATGGTAAGTACCATCCTTTAATATAACTCTAACAACACAACTCAAACCCATGCTTACAGAACCATTTTTTTCTTCAATATAATCAACTTGAAAGTTTTTTAGTTCTGTACTCCAACCAAATGGTCCAAAAATATCATTTGCCAAATTGATTGCTTTCCATCCTTCTAGATATTGCACATTTGAGTAACCAGGTCCTTTACGCTTGGAAATAAATTCAGGGCCCAACTTCCGTCCTAATGCGGCCTGGATACGTTCAGTCTCGCCATATGCGTAATTAGTACTAGGCTTTCTCAAATTGTCTCTTGGATCCTTCTCTGACCTGTACATATTAGTGTTGTTCGGTGTTCCTTTTGGCGTTTGTTTGCAGCTTCTTAGAATTAAAACTAAACTAATTTTCATGACGCGTAAAACTTTTTTTTCTTCTCTCTCTCTCTTTCTCTTTTTCTCTCTTTTTGGAATTTCTCTTTTCCGAGTAGGTAACAAGAAGATAACACCACGCACATATCAAGTACTATGGTTGTTCAGGTGAAGTCGATGAATAGAAGTGTAAATGTAAATGCTTCCTCAAAGGTGGTGGTGGAACCATATTCAAAGCATTTCTACACTATCCACAATCAGAGATTAAAATTTTATGGAAGACTGTCAATGTTCATGTCTATAATATTAACTATTTTAATATCACTACCATTCCACACTTATTGGTGGACGTTTATTTTCAAACTTTGCTTTATTTATCTTGGGTTTTTGATTATAAGACTTTCGAAAGACTTTACTTGTGAAGTTGATTCAACAAAGGCTACGAATCAGTTTGAAAAGATTATTATAAACTTATATTCGTCAAAGTTTCTGATTCTTGGTTCTGCTTTCTTTATCAATCAGATTATAGTGGGCACGATTCTTTATTTACAATTTGATAATAAAAACTTACAGTACTATGTTGAAACTTCAACAAAGACAGTTAAACCATTTTTGAATAATAATTTTATGTTCTTTTGGTTTTACATCATTGGGTTTTCAATTATATATACAGCATTTTATTTGATTAATGAACAATATAAATTAGACATTCCAGCTATAGCTTATAGACAGGAGCCTGTTCATTATTTGAAATCACTTCCTTATATTCAAATTATTGTCAAATCTTTAATAAAATCGATATTCATTTCATTTATCATGCCATTGTTATTCATCATCAGTAAAAATTTTTTTTTCCATACTTTCATGTATCCAATCGTTAAGCTGTCTAATTTAAACAGTCAATTAATGAGAGTCAATTACTCATTTTCAATATATTTTACATTATTATTAACTACAATCGTTTGCTCTTTAACCTATGACATTTTAACTGAAATTTATAATGCATATGCTTCAATTGGTTGCTTAGTGATTGATAAACCAATTTCAACATTTTCAAAGACTCCATTTCCTACGTTAATCGATGGTTTGAAGGATGTTAGAAATCCAATTGTTAGATTGACAGCATTTCAAGAACTTTACTATACATCTATTAGTGAAGATTCAGAAGTTAGACAAATTTTATATAAAAATGATCATTGGGCTATAATTTTAGATCAATTAGCTTGGATTTTAACAAATGCATCAAGGTCAATTAGATCTGATTTACCAAAATTAATCAAGACAGAAGAGGAAAGGATTAAAAAGCTTGAAAAAGTTAGAAATAACGTTAGTTTATTTGGTAATTTAGATCATTATAAAAATGTAAATGTTTTGAATTTTGATCTTAATACTGGAGATATGGATAGCAATAAAAATAATCATAATTGTGACACTAATGCACATAATAATAATAAAGATCTAGATAATATATTTTTAAAACCAAAATCTATTCCCGATTTAAAATCAGAAACAACAAAAGCAAAAACATCTACAATAACTCAAATTAAATCTCTTTTTAAAATGTTTGATTCGTTGGTTTCTCCATACATTTCAGCGTTTAATAATAAGTTCAATGTTGTGATAGAAGATAATGAAAGTTTAAAATCACAGTTTTACATACTCAGAGCTTCGTTGACAAACTTAGCACAATATTTTATTTATGGAAATATAAAATTCCAAGCATCAAAAAGAATACCGAATAAACAAATTATTGGATTATCAATCACTATATTAACAGAAATGGTAATTCATTCAAAAGGTGAAGATAAAAAGAATGTTATAAATAATACATTAACTGAGATTTTGACATTGATTACAAAAGTTTATAAAAGCTCATCCGAATTCATTAATAATCCTCCATCACCATATACCATTGAAGAAGTTCAAAATACACCAAATGATATTATTGATATAAATAACCTATCCATTAATGCTTTTTTTAAATTGGTTGTTTTTTATAATAACATTTTAAATGATTTAATTTTACCTCCAGAGGTTTTCAAGCTGGCTAAATGGTGTACGGAACTAGCAATGGAACAACAAAGAGAGCAAAGAACTGCTTCAAATGAGTTTTGGGAATAAAATACAGAGATTTTAGCTTAAATAACACATGGTGTTAATATTCTATTTATGTAATTACATTTTTTTTCACAATCTTTATATAAGTGTACTCTAGTAAAAGTAAGTATTAAATATAATTTTGGTATTACATCTCAATCTTTATATGAAAAACTTAAAAGCATTGTTTCTAAATAAATAAATATGAATATTCCTATAAAAGTTAAAAATGGTAATCTTGTGTAGATCAGAGTCGTAAAGGCTTAATTTGTCAATCTTACACATTCAATGATTCATGATTCAAGGGTAAAAAGGAAACTACCATAATTAATAAAAAAATATTATTTTAAAAATACATATAAACGAAATCATAACAGGTCCTCTTGAAACGAAGTTAATAAATCTTCATTCTTGGTAAAACTGAAACTTCTTTCTTGGAATAAACCTTCTTTTTTTAAATATCAGCGTGTTCCATTTGAACCGCTTTTAGAATCATTTGGTAGATTATCAATAAAAGCAGGTTTAAGGACTTCTTCATCAATTTTTGAAAACCATTTAGCATGGCCATCAATACTTAAAATATCATTTAGTAAACCGGAATTACTAGAGTTCAAATTTGAAACTGGACTTGGTATTTGATTTTTATTTATGTCTAATGTTAAATCAAAAGGATTTTCAATTTGCTGGAATGAATCTATTTTGTTTAAAGGATCCCGGATTTCTTGCAAAGCTACAGATGAAATCTGTTCTATGCTATCAGTTCTTGATCTTGAAATACTACTTGTACTTGTATTTTGATTATCGTCAGAGTATTGAGATCTTAAAGTATTTGAAGACTTTGGTTTTGGAGTTTCAATATCAAATTCATCATCACTTACATCTTCCTCGATACAGCCTGTTTTAATATTAAGCATTTCTAACATACCTGCTGTTGTACCACCAAATAAAATAACAGTTAGCACAACAACAATTAAAACTGTTGCTAATAAACTAGACTTTGATTCCCCTTGGAGACCCATTGCAAGTGCGACACCAACAGCACCTCTTAATCCAGCCCAAAATTGCATCATTTGATAATTATAAGGAATTTCATCTTGTAATGCAGTAACTGAAGTAATACCACGAGATTGTCTCCTAGTTCTTGAAAACCAATTAATAAATTTTGAGAGAGGGAAGACTGCCGCCCAACGTGCAACACAAATACATCCAAATGTAACGATGATTAACACAGGTTTGAAAACAAGTTCAACTTCAGTGAAAAGTGACAATCCAAGATAAATAAAAATAAAATTTTCTGATAATTGAGCTAATAATTGAAAAATATATTTAGTGGCAATTTGAGTTCTTCTTGACATATTATAATAAGCATAATGCTTCAGGGTAATACCACAAAATAATAAAGAAACAATACCTGACATATGACAACCATTTGAAAAGAAGTATGATTCATAAGCAAACAACAAAACTAAGCATGTTTCAATTTGAGGATAACGACGGATATGAGAATGTTTCAAAACTAACGCAATTAAAATACCAATGACTAAACCAATTAAAGTTGATACAGTGAAAGTGACCAAGAAAAGAGAGATACCTTCAAAGAATGAAGAAAATTTTGCGTCTTTACCATGGAATTGTTGACAAGTTTCAAACATGACAATTGAAATTGCATCATTTAATAATGATTCACCAAATATGATAGTATAAAGTTTCGGATCAACCTTATAAGAGTTAAAGATAGAAAGAATAGTAACAGGATCTGTTGCTGATAATGTAGCACCAATTGCAAGAGCGTCCACAAAAGAAATATTAATATTTTCAATACCGAGTTTAGTATATAAGTAAAGAATTATACCAACCACCATAGCGGAAATAAATGTTCCGGGAATTGCAAATGTCAGAATTGATCCTATGTTTCGAAAAAAATTTGCCTGATGTAACTCGTAACCGGAATTAAGAATAATTGGAGGTAAAAGAATATTAAAAAAGTAACCAGGATTAAATTTAACAGCATCCTGAATATAGTGTCCAGGGGAGACTCTTATAATCAAACCAACCACCATTCCGTAAAAGATTGATAGCACTGTTTCATGAATAGCTTTGATCCGGCGTTGTTGAAGGTAATATGATGACCATAAAGCTGCTGAAATAAGGAGTAAAATAATGCATAATGCCCAAGAGGAAAATATTTCTTCAGCAACTGGGTTTGTGTCGTCTTCATCTGGAATTCCTAAATCGGGAGAATCCTCAATAGGTTCATCAATCGGGTTCAATGCCCTCGCAACCAATTGTAATATGATTGAGCCCATTGATTATTATAATTGATATATATCTCTTTTCCTTTGTAGAATGATCCATTTTCTAGCTCTCTCTCAAAATTAAAAGACGCGATTCGTCTTTTTTTCTTTTTTTCGTGTCGAATTTCAAATTTTCTTGTCAACAAAGTGATGTCAAAAAGAGTAAGTTCAATAGATTAAATATGGTTGGCCGTCCCATCGTCATTTCTGGTCCTTCGGGAACTGGTAAGTCTACATTACTGAAAAGACTTATGGCTGAATATCCAGGTCGTTTTGGTTTTTCTGTGTCGAACACTACTAGACAACCTCGAACTGGTGAACAGGACGGTGTGGACTATAACTTTTGTTCTGTTGATCAGTTTAAGGACCTTATCGATCGTTCTGCATTTATTGAATGGGCTCAGTTTTCAGGTAACTTTTATGGTACCACTGTTTCTGCAGTGCGTTATGTTGCTGATGTTTTGAAAAGAACTTGTATTTTAGATATTGATATGCAAGGTGTTAAATCTGTTAAGAAAAGTGATTTAAATGCAAGATTTCTTTTCCTTGCACCTCCAAGTATTGAAGAATTAAGAGCTCGTTTGCAAGGTAGAGGAACCGAAACCCCAGAATCCTTTGAAAAGAGAATTGCAGCTGCAACTGCTGAATTTGAATTTTCTAAAACTGAAGGTGCTTATGATAGAGTTATTGTTAATGATGATTTAGAAAAAGCTTACAAACAATTCAAAGATTTTATCTTTGAAGAAGAAGTTTAAATATTTTTACATTTTACTTTATAAAAACAAAAACACCTTGTTTACGTTTGTATGTGTATAATTTATAAACAATGAATATCCAACGCTTTCATTTTATCTAAGATGACATCCAATCTATCATCGATTCTACCACATGTATAATCTTCCCTTGATATTGCATCAATTTCAATATTTTTTTTAAGTTTATTATAAATATCGTAATATAATTTCATTTGAATTTTTATGAAACTTTCAAAAGAAGGATCTAAAAGTGAAAATCTCATAGAAATATATTGATCAATTTCAGATTTTAATCTTGTATTGATATCAATATATATAGTTTCAACCATATGAAAATCTTTTTTCAATTTTTCAAGCTTTTCATTTGATTTTAAAATTTGAGCTTTTGAAATTTCTGTTGATTCTTCAGTTTTAAATTGATATTCAAGTTGATCAAAATCTATTTGAGCCTTTTCAATTTTAGTTTTCATAACATCATAATCAAACTTCTTCCTTCCTCGCTTTTTAATTAATTTATGAATTTCTTCATTATATTCTCCTAATTCTTTAATTGGATCAAAAACTGTTACATCTAATGGATCAAATAATTGAATTAACACTTCACTTTTAACTTCTTCAAGGTTTTTCAAATATTGTAAACTGATTCCATCTCTTGAATCTTCATATTTTAATGGTGAAATATTTTTATAATTGCTGTTATCATGACTATTATTATTATTTTTGTTACTGTTATTGTTATCATTTTCGTTATCATTTTCGTTATCATTATCATTATTATAATTATTATCATTATCATTTAATCCAATAATTTTATGATCTCTGACACCATAATAGGAATCTAAAGAATTGACAATATTCATTTGAGTATCAACGAGTTCAATAAAATTATCTTTAAACCTATTCAATTCAGTTGATAATTCAGTTATATAACTCTCAAATTTCTCAAATTGTTGCTGTTTAAAATCAAATTGATCATCTTTTGTTGGATCTGTTTTATTTGTTGTGGCTTTTAACATTACATGAGCACCTGCCCTGTTGACTGCCTTCTTGAAACCGTTCCACGACATTCGTATTGACCTTAATCTTTTACTTCTTTCCTTCTTTATCTTACTCTTTCACATAATTATGAAACATAATAATTTCAATTTTTTTGTTTCATTATTTCTGTTTGGTGTAAGGATTTATGTGTTTGCATTTCACTTTGTATGGCAAACGCCACAAAACTTGATGTTTACTATGTGCGTTTACCAACAATTTTCACACTTTACTCCAAAATTTGAAGTATTTATTTATATTTTTGATTTGTGCTGCTTCTCTTTCTTCTCCTTTGATCAATATAATAAAGGTATTAATAAATAACATTTGAAACTGGATAATGAAAGCCCCAGCAAATTATTCAGGTGTTTTATTACTTGACCCATTGTGGCCAATACCAAAACTATCATTAGATGAACGATACCTTCAAAAGCAATGTACTAATGCATTATATTCAATGATTGGTAAAACAATTGCAAAAGATCAAGAAACTCAACGAATTTTAAATTTATTAATTGTTTTATTAAACCTTGAAAATTATTCAATAAAGAATTGTTCAATTTTAATAAAATATTTTCGTTTATTTCAATTATCAAAAGATGGTAAATTAATTACAACGAAAGGTGAATATAAAAATAAACATAAAGAAATTAATTTAATTGGTATGGATAATTATTTAAAATCAACTTGTTATTTAGATTCTTTAATTGTTACAATGTTTTATTCAAATAATACATTTGATTTTTTATTAGATAAAATTGAAGATCCAAATAATTCATATCAATTTCAAATTGAAGTTGAAGAACTTAAAATAATGTTAAGATTTATTATTAATTTATTAAGATCTGGTGAACATATAAATACTCATTTCATGAATCAATTATTATTAGTCTTCAATTCTTTAGGTTGTGATTTTGTTTTAAATGGTAAACAACAAGATGCAATGCAAGCTTTTGAATTTTTAGCAGAAAGTTTGTCATTACCTTTATTAACATTAAAACTTGATATTATTCATTCTGGTAAATTAAATGTTAGTGATGATTTAAAATTAATTGAAGAAAGATGTTTATTGTTATCTGTTCCTGGAACTAACGAAAATGATTCAAATGATTCAAATATAGTAAAAAATATTAATGATAAAAAAGAATCACTTGGACAAAATAAAAATATTAATAATAATAATAATAATATTCATAATAATAATGATAATGACAAAAATAACGATACCGATAAATTTAATAGTAATGATAATGATAAAAATAAAAATAAAAATAACAATGACGATGATAATGATAAAACCAATAAAAAAATTGATAAACAAAATGATTGTATTGAAGATACCGAAAATGATAATAAGAAGAAAGAAAATCTAACCTTGACTCAAAAGTCGGATCAAAATATTAGAAGTTTGAATGAACCTAAAGTTGCAGAAGTTCATATCAGTTTACAAGAATGTTTAGACTCATATTTCAATAATACTGTAACTGTCAAAAGAAATCTTGATCGAAAATCAACTTATTATAAATCAACTTACCCACTCCATGAATCACCAATTGAAATCGATTCAGAAACTAATTCAATAAATGAGCCAAGAAATAAAAGTGATAGAGAACAACAACAAAGCGAAATTGATGAATACCATCGTGCTGGTATATTAAAGTCTTTAAATAATAGCTCTCAAAGTATTCAAGCTTATAGGATTAATCCAGATGAATCAACAACCACTGAGTCTATAAAATCATCACCAACATCTGATATTTCTCCATCAACATCAATTTCTACAAAGCAACAATTCCCTCCAAACAGTAACCCTTCAAAATCACCTGGATTGGATTCAATAATAAATTTCCCTTCAAATGAAACAGCTACTCCAAATAATACTACAACGTTATTATACAACGTTAATAATGCTTCTAATCTGAAAGATTCTGAATCTGCAACAACTGAAACTTCAATAAATCTAAACTCGTTTAAGAATGTGTCAGAAAAAATTGAACGTCAAAGAACAAGATCATCTACTCTTGCATCAGTTTTAAATAATGTAGTGATTAGTAATTCTCAAAAAATGACGAGAAGAGAGTCATCAGTTTCTAATTCAGAAGTTTCTTTACCAGCTTGGATGTATTTACAACTACTTCCTTATTATTCTGATCCAACCGTACAATTAACAGTTGAAAATCATGAGGAATATTATAGAAGAAGAATATCAAGATCTAAAACAATTGATTCTACACAAATTTCACCTACAGATATTTTAGGTTTAAATGGGGATTATAATAAAGATGATGATCCTTTTTCAGAATATTCATTCTTTGATAAAAGGTATAGTCAGAAAAGGCCAATTATACCAATTTGTTTGAAAAGGTATACATGGAATCAAGATGGTAAATCCACCAAAATTCATACCAAAGTCGATATTCCTGAAGTTATAACATATCCATTTTTTGTTGCGGAAGATCGAACAAAAGTTGGATTCGTTGATTTCAAAAGAAATATTGATCATAAAGCACCTCATGGATCATTCATGCTGGTTTTACAAGGTTGTGTTTGTCATAGGGGTAATAATGTTAACTCAGGTCATTATGTTTCGATTATTCGTAAAAAGACATTTGTTCCTGATCCTTTATTAATGAAAGCCAATTTAACAGATACTAAAAGTCAATGGATTTTATTTAATGATTTAGAAACTGGTAAAGAGAAATCAAAAACGTTTTCGTATTCTGAAATCATGGAAAAGGAAGATCCATACATATTATTTTATGAAATTTTTGATTTGAAATCTTCAAATGATGAAATTCAACTGGGAAAAGATAATTCGTGGACAAGAAAACCAAGTTTAATTAGTGGATTTTCTGGTATTTCAGAAAGTACTTTAAAAGATGAACAGCCTATACCACCAGCTATCCCGAATAATTCAGAAGATTCAAAAAAACATAATTTAATGCATTTAAGCATTGGTGGATTATCTTTAACAAAATCGAGATCAAAATCAACGTTTCCAGAAACAAGTGATGTTTTAGATGATTACTGGTGGTATGGTGATTCAATTTCAGTAAAAGGAAATTCAACTATTTATGATGCAAGTTTACAAAGTTATCCAACAGTTAAATCTGAAATTATTTCAACTAATGGTACTAACACATCATCGAATTCTATCAATCGATTTGATGATAATAATTATGAAATTCCAAAAGTTTCGGTGATTGAAATAGATGATGGTGAAAATACAACATTTTCAAATAAATCGGTTATTAATAATGATAGTAATAATTCATCAAATGATTATAAAGAATTTAATGATGGTATTGTTGAGTATGAAGCTGATATTAATAAATATATTGATTTTAATGGGTTAGCTAGTAACTTACAGATTGTTAAAAGTGAACAGAGTCATAAAAGTTGGGTTGCTGCAAACAGTATTATGAGTATGGGAACTGTTCGAAGTACAATAACCGCTGATAAATTAATTACGGATACGCATAATTCGACACATCAAAAGCGAGTCGAAAACGAAAAATCAGATGGAAAAGATAAGCAAAAGAAAAAGAAAAGTACAATTGGGAAAATCCTGAAAAAGGTTTTTCATTGATGGATGTTTCTATCAATTAAAGAAAAAATTATTCATAAGAAAGCGAGCTGTACTAGCAGTAAGAAATGAAGAGAACTCATTTTACGCTTTTTATAATTCCCAACATTATTTGCATTTATCAATTTATAAATTGATATAGAATTCACATATATACTTTATAACGATATAATTAGAATAAGTTATTATTAAAACAGAATAAAATATACCTCTGTAATTTTAATGCTTACCAGTCTTATTTAAAAAATCTATCTCAATTTCTTTTGTAAACTGATCAACAAAATCCAACCCACGATTATTATTCTTTGTGGAAAACCAATTGAATAATTTCTCACTTGGATTTTGATTAAAAAAATCATCAAATAATTCTTGATTTGCATTACTAAAGTTAATTGGATCTTGACCAAAATTACTATTATCAAAACCTGGGAATGGTGTTTCTGACATTGATCCCAATGTTTGGAATGCTTTTTGAATATTTTGATTTGTCAAGTCAGAATTATTATCTGATGGTTGAATATTTTTATCATCATTTCCTTTTCCATATATAGAAGTTGAGGATTCAACGTTTACTACATTATCAATACCATTATCAGTAAGCGATGAGTTTTCATTTGCTGAAAAATTATTTAATCCCATTGGCGATTTGTTGATATCATTTTGCTTTTCTTCTTCACTTAATTCATTTTCATAATCTGTAACACTTTTTTTTTTTTGTTTTTTATATTGAGTTTTAAATTGTGAACATAAATACATTAAAATTGTTGAATATCTAGTAGATAAATGTAATTCATCAGGTGCGGCATCTCTTAAACAAATTGCAGTTTTTTGTAATAAAACAATAATTTCTTCCAATGGAATAACTGATAATCTTAAAATTTCTCCATTTTCTGATCGATAATGATGGTCGTTTAAACTTTCAGATGAACTAATGGAAGCACCAACACCTGAAGATGCACCAGTAGCAGAATCTTTAGTTTTTTGTGGCTTACCCCAATAATTTGGAACACCAACAGTTGATTTAAAATCATCTGCTACAGTTAAATAACATTTAACAATAAAAGAAGCTGATTTAATTACTTTTGTTACCCATCTTACTGGCATATATTTTACTAATCTTAATTTTTTAACTCTTAAAATCACATTTAATATTTCTTTTGCAGCTTTATATGCAAGTTCAACATACCTTGAATACCTAGCTAATTCATCAAGTCTTAAATTTCTACCCTTTTTAGAATTTTTTAAGTTTCCAGAAATTGATGTATCACCAGATAAAGCATGTGAATAAAGATATAATTTTGCATAATAATAATCAAAAATCATAGTTTCTCTTTCTATTGAAGAACATAAATCATTTTTCAATTTTGGATATAAATTTGATAAATTTATCCAATCTGGTGTATTTTCATCTAATTTTGCACCTCTAATTGGTCCACCAAAAGTTGAATTATCCAAATTTTTATTATTAATTTTTGATGATTCCGTAAATCTTGAATTCGTTTTAATTGAATTTGAACTTGTAAATGTAATACTAGAAGATGATAACCCAGCACAATGGAAGTTAGAAGGTTTCAATAATTTAAAATATTTTCTATACCAATTTTCTAAAACTGGACTTAAAATATCTAAAATTGAAAGAGTTTGATATTTATCAAGGGCAAAAAATTCTGGTCTTTTACCATATAAAGTATCATAACATAATGTAAAAAATTGTAATAATTCAATTGTTGCCCTTTGATAAAGAGAAAATCCAAGATTTGAATCATTTACATCAGTTTCAGATAAAGTTTGTTGAAGCATTGATTTTTTTTGAAGTCCAATAGTTATATGACTTTCAGAAATATGTGTTGCAGTAAATATTAAAGGATGTTCTGGAAATAAGAAAGATAATCTAGATGCGGTACCAATCAACATGAAAGACATTATTTCACTTCTTTTCATTGCACTTACACCAGCATATTCAGTTTCATTTTCAAAATTTTGATTAAGATTTAATGGTGAATCAGTCAAATTTCTTCTATCATCATCATTATTAATATTTAATGAATGTTTCTTTGATGGAAGTTCTACATTATTTTCATCATCAGAATTATTTGCATAATCTGACCATCTAAAATGAATTGCCCTTGGATTCCATTCAGTAAATAATAAAAATGATAGTAAAGTTCCTATAGATCTTGAAGAGGATTCACCCCAAACAGTCATAGACATTAATCTTTGAGAATAAATCCAAAGTTGTTCATGTACTGATAAATGACGTTCACCAGGTGCATAAGGGGGTACTGATAAATATTCATTTTTTTGATTTGATTCTGGAATATTTTTATTTTTATCATTATTTTGAACTTTCGATGATTTATTTGAATTAAAATTTGAAGGAAAGGACTCATTTAAATCAATAAAATCATATTCACCAATTTTATCAGGTAATACATGATATCTTGAAGAAACTGTTAAAATAGTACATAAAAGCATTGGATAACCAGGTAAAAGATCAATATTTTGAAGTTCTTTTGGTATATAAGGATAAAAAGGATGCATTGTTATAAAGAATAAATTGATTAATCTTTTAGCTTCATTTTCGGTTAATAAATAATTCAATTGATGAGGTAATGGAATATATTCAGAATTTTTATTATTATTAATAATTGATTGATTTATACTTGGACAAATATATTCAATATCAGATAATTTTGCTCCAGGTTTTGGTCTTATAAATAAAGTACTTTTTGGAGGAGGTACAGAATATCTTCCATTTCTATCAACAGAAAATAATGAGTTAGAATGACCAAAAGAATCTAATATATGTTCAGTAGAATCATTTCTTGAAGTTGATAATAAACTTTCTGAATTATTTTTATTTGAAGAAAAGGAAGGAGATTTATTTAAATGTGAAGTAATTGAATTTTTTGTATGGAATAAATCTTCTAATTCTGAAATTCTCTTTTTAGCATCTATGTTATCTCTTTCATCAGGTTGAGCAATTTTACCTGCAACATGAGCTAAAAATAACATTGTATTATCTTTATCAGGAATTGATTTTGAAAGTGGTGAAAAGGAAGAAGGTAAATTTGAATTTGAATTTAAATTTAAATTTAAATTTAAATTTAGATTTGATGAAGTTGAAGTTGAAGTTGAAGTTGAAGTTGAAGTCGAAGTTGAAGTTAAATTTGAAGAGTATATATTTGAATTTTGATTATTTTCTGTATTTGATAGTAATGAGCTTTGTAAATTTAATTTATTATAAGAATTATAACCATCATTTTTTAAATTTGGAGTTTTTAAATTTGAAGAAGAATTATCATTAAAAGATTGAACAGAATTTAAATGATTGATAGGAGTTTTAATAACTTCATTAGTATCTTTAACTCTTGAATCAGTGAATATACATTCTTTTCTTTCACGTTTACACCTTTCACATGGAGGATCATGAGGATTATTAACATCACCTAAATCACATTTAACTTTACGTGTTCTACAACTGAGACAAGCTATAAAATTTCTTTTATATTTCTTTTTTGGTGGTTCCATATTATGTATGTTGTGTAATCCCTTGATGTACAAAATGTTTGTGTTGAATTTATATTATGTTTTATTGATAAACTAACTCAACGGGCAGAATAAGAATATAAGACGATATGTGGTTACGTAATAATAGAATAAAATATGAAACGGAAAGTGATTTTACATTTAAATCACGTTTAGGTAGTAACTAAGTAAAGATTTAATTTAATTTAGTATAATTTATTATAATGTATAATATATAATATATAATATAATATAGTTAACATAAAATAGATTAATAAAAAGGATTAAATTTTATACTTCAAGTATAAACTTTATCAGATGGCGAATTTTTTTGTCCATTCTTTAGCTGTTGCTTCATATTTTGCTCTATCTGTTTTATAAAGGTGTGCAATTTCTGGGACTAATGGATCATCAGGATTTGCATCTGTTAATAATGAACAAATTGATAATAAAACTTTTGAAATTGTTAAAGCAGGAGACCATTGATCCTTTAAAATATCTAAACAAATATTACCATTTGAATTAATATTTGGATGATAAATTTTTGTTTCAAATTGAATTTTTGGTGGTTTAAATGGATAATCTGTTGGGAAATGAATTGAAAGGAAGAATACACCACCTGTATAAGGTGAATCAGCAGGACCAATAATTGATGCTTGCCAATGAAAAAGGTCATCCCCCACGGGTCCGGCCGAGCACTGGGTAGGTGGATCACGTCCAATATCTTGAAGTTCCTTGTTGATTCTCTTTAAAGACATTTATTTTATTTACTGTTGTATTATATGTTTGTTTCTTCTTGCGTTGTTTAATCGTGTAGAATTTTTAATTTTGTTTTGTGTTGCAAATTAAAAAAAGAAAAAAATTCGATTTTCCTTCCAAAAAAAAAAAAAAGACGAGAAATTTTTGAAAAGAAAAAAAGAGCGCGCGAATTTTTTTTCTTTTCAAAAATTGAGAAAAATTAAAAAAAAAATTAAAAAAAAATTTAAAAAAAAATTAAAAATTCGCTTTTTTTCCTCGTCACGCAAATTATAAAAGATGTTAAAAAGTTTACGCCATTTTCTTTTTCAATTTCAATTTTAAATACCAAACCAACACACTCTAATAACTCTATAAGAGACAATATCATATAGAGTTGTATCAAGAATGGATCAACCACCTCCCCTTGCTTTGAAATCAATTTCAGATTCAGATTCACCATTTCTAAATTGTTATGATTATAATAATACACAAGATTTAACTCAACAATTAAAAAAGCCATCAGATTTAAATTCTTCTTCATTTGAATCAAAATTAATATCTTCTAGAACATCAAGTTGTTCTTCTAGTTCTTTAAAAAATAGTCAATTTTCTTCAAATTCAAATTCAACATCAAATTCAACATCAATAGAAAATTCAAAACATAATCTTTCTCATGATAATGAATTAAATATTATTAATAATGATAATGATTCAATAGATTTCAATTCTAATACCAACAATGATAATAATAATAATCAACCTAAAGATAATAATAATAATAGTAGTAACTATATAAATTCATTTTCACCAAGTTCTCCTACTTCCTCTAATTCTTCAACTTCTGCTGATGTTACAAAATCAAAATATAAAAATAATCAACAACATAAATTACAACGTAGAGATAGATCACTTCATAATAAAATTGAAAAAAAATATAGATCAAATATAAATACAAAAATTCTTGAACTTAGA
Organism: Martiniozyma abietophila; assembly: GCA_030564585.1. Lineage (NCBI taxonomy): Eukaryota > Fungi > Ascomycota > Pichiomycetes > Pichiales > Pichiaceae > Martiniozyma > Martiniozyma abietophila. The sequence goes on from JAJLVG010000306.1 coordinate 82,174, forward strand.
GATGTTGTACCAACTTTAAAAGTTATTGATCCAAAAAATCAAATATCTGAAGCTGATCTTGAAGGTTTAACTCCTGCTTCAAGATTAAATAAAGCTTCAATTCTTTCAAAAGCAACTGAATATATTAAACATTTAGAATCTAAAAATTTTGCTTTATTAAATGAAGTTAGATTATTAAAATCAAATCCAAATTATACTTATAAACCAAAATGTAATTTAGATAATTTATTGATTGAAGTTGTTTCTGATTTACCAAATCAACCCGTTCATTCAACTTTAGTATCATCTCAAAATTTTCAACAACAGCAAATACAGCAACAACAACAACAACAACAACAACAACAACAACAAATACAGCAACAACAACAGCAACAGCAACAGCAACAGCAACAGCAACAGCAACAGCAACAGCAACAATTATTTAAACAACAGATGCAGCAACAACAAATACAGCAACAACAGTTACAACTTCAATTACAATTAAAACAACTTCAACAACAAGAGCTTTTCGATTCATCTCAAAATGGAAATTTTATTTCTCAGCAGCAACAACAACAAGATTATTCTTTAGATCAACAACAAAATCTTGATAACTTATTATTACCATTCGATCAATTATATCAGAACTCAATTCAACCTCAACCTCAATCTCAACCTCAAAATCATTGTCAGAATGAGCAACCACAACTGCAGCCACAATTTCAATTCCAAAATAATAATTTAGATCAAATTTCTCCTCAACAATATACCCTTCAACAAGCTCAACCTATTAATTATCCAGTAAATTATGCTCAAGCTTATCCACAAGCTGAACAGCAATCTTCATCATCATTTCTACAAAATGTATTTGTTGGTGGTATGGCAACTTTAGCTGGTTCTCAAATATTTGGAAATGATAATGGTGATTTTAGGGGTTTATCTGTTTTACCTTTAAAATTAACTCAATCTCAAATTTGGTTAAAATTCATGAATTTTATTCAATATACAACTATATTATCATTCCTTTTAATTTGTTATCAAAAATATTTTATTAATCATGATAAAAATAATTCAAATAAAAAATTATCTTCATTCAAAATTGTTAAACCAAATATTAATCTTTTTGATACGATAATGGGAGTTTTATTTACTTTATTTTCATTTGGTTCATTAAAACCTTTAATTAATTATAATATTGATAATTTATTAGAATTTCCTTCTTCATCAATTGGTTTAATAATACTTTATTTAAAAATTACTTACTCATCATCAAATTTATTAAGAAATATATCACCAATTGAAAACAATTTTAATAGAATGTTTTTATTAAGATTATTAGCATTTAAATTACCAATAATTTCATCTATCTTTAATTTAAATCAATTTATTAGTAAAATTTTTATTGAAATGATTAAAAATAATAAAAAAAATAATCAAATTATAAAATTTTTATTAATTCATAAAGATTTATTTGGACCATCATCAGTAAATTTAAATAATTCAACATTTTTTCAAATTAATTCAATTTTAATTTCACTTTCAAATACAAAATCATGTATTTTAACATCAAAAGAATTATTAGAATCAAATGTTTGTTATCATTCTGTTTGTGAATATTTAGATAAAACATCAATTCAAAATTTAAATTTATTTGAATTATTTTCACTTATAAAAATTATTGAAGATATAAGATTAGAATTAGTAAAATTTTTAGGTGATTGTATAAATGATTCAAATTTTAAAGAAAATTCAATTAATCAAAATGATTATAATAATAATAAATCAATAAATGATTTTAAAGATTGTCAAATTTTAATTAATGATATAAATCAAATTGAATCATTTATACCAATTTCTTGTATGAAAATGATTAAATGTTGTAAAATTTTTAAATGTTTATTAGATCCAAAAAATGAAAATTATTTACAAGATACATTAAAAATTATTTTACTAAGTATTGAACAAAATTTAACATCAAATAAAACTAATTTTAAATCAAAAGATGAATTATTAACTATTTTAACAAAATCAAATTTACCAATTTTACAAAAAGTTTTAAATGTTATTCAAATATCTCAATCAAATTCTGTAATTGATACTGATTTTATTGATGAAAATAATAATAATAATAATAATAATAATAATGAAGATTTAGTTTTATTATCAGAAGAAAATAAACTTTCTTTATTATGTTCTATAATTATTCATTATTATTCAATTGGTCAACCAAATATTGGTAAAGGTTTAATAACTTATTTAAGAAGAGAAAAATCAAGAAAATTTATGTGTTCGGATTCAATTTCTTTAATGGCATTAATTGCAGCTTTTAAAACGTTGGTAATTGTCCTTGGTGATGAATTATCACGTAGTAATAATAATAGTGACTTAAATTTACAACCTTTCCTTGATAACAATGATCAAAATGACATTGAAGAAGGTGATGATGAATTAAGTGATGATGATGATTTTGATCATGAAAATAGTAGTGAATGTGAATTCAGTGATGATGATGATGTTGATTTAATTTCTATTAATAATTTTGAATATTCAGATACAAAAGAAACTTTAAAATCACTAACAAAATCTTCGTTATCAATTACTGATAAAAATGTTTTAGAAGATTTATTATGTGGATTAAGAATTTATGTTGGTCAAACTGTTGATCGAAATAGTGTTTACAATGATAGTAATAACAACAATTATGAAGTTGATTCTGATATTTTAAATTTACATTATGGTATAAAAAGTGAATTGAGTCACTGTTTGTTAGGTTTAGCAAAGGAATTGGTTGGTTACGTTAATGAATGAAATTAAAAATGTAGGCTTTGTGGTTTGTTTTGTGTTTTTTGGTTTGCTTATTTATTTATTTATTTTTTTGGTTCTTTTCAGCTTTTCATAGGTTAATTTATATTTACATTTCAGTTTACAGTATGTGTCGAGTTACAATAGTAAATGTAATTAACTGATTCAATTCAGTATAGTGTATTAAATTCTTTTGGTTATAAAATTTAAATAAAAAAGTAAGAGAAATTTTAGCAATAAACTCCCGTGCACCTTAAAATCTTATCGACTCAAAAAATTTAACGTCATTTTTCAATCGGTGAAAAAAGAAGGAAAATTACATTTATTTATTTACATTTTATGTACATATTTTGATTTAAAAATTAATTTATAGGAACTAAGTACCAGTTATATTGAGATTCTATCTTTTTTAATTAGGTTTTCTAATAAATTTTACTATTCAACATATTATTCAGATAATCTAAAATTAAATTCAAAATATACCCAAATTATATTATACCAAGATAATTATAATTAGTGAATTGGAATATTTTCAATTACTTTCCATTTTGGTTAAATCTACAATCATTTGAAAAAAATTAAGAATTTAGATATATAAAGAGATCATTCAATTAATATTTTATTATAAACTGATTAAAATAAAATAAAATAAAATAAACAAAACGGAACTGGACTGGACTGAACTAAACTTATAAAAAAAGCTCTTCTTCAAACTCACAAAAGAAAAAAGAACGAAGAACGAAGAACGAAGAACAAATAGAATTTAAAGATATCAAACTTAAAATAGAAGTAATAATCAATTATAAATATTTATAAGATGAGTAATAAATTAACATCTAATGATATACTTCATAGAAGCCTTGGAACAAATATGAAAAAACCAATTTCAAAATTAATTATTAAAAATAATAATGAAAATTTATCAATTGAAAATTCTGCAAATGTTCCAAATATGAGACATTGGAAAGATTTTGGTGTTTATTTAGGTTCAATTCAATCAATTCCAGAAAATCCAAAAATTTTTAAAAATAAACCATTAAATGAACCATTTAAATATAAAATTTGTAATATTTGTCAAAATCCAATTTTAGAAGATTTAATTGCTGATCATATACTTCAATGTGAAGAAAAAGAAAAGAATTCATTATCAAAAAGGGAAAAAGAAAAGGAAAGAGAAAGAAACAAGAAGAAAAATAATATTGATTTAATAGATGATTATGTTGATATTAATGAATCACCTTTAAAGCAATCAAATGAAAAATCAACAATAAAATCATTAAACTCTTCATCTTCCTCACTAATATCAGTATCTTCAACAATAGGAACAACATCAGCAATGACTACAAATAATGATATTAATAATAATAATAATATAACAGCAACAAAACCATCAAATAACAAAAAGAACTACAAAAAGAGACATCATCTTTCAACAGATAATACTTTAGAAGAACAAAATGATTTGAAAAAGATTAAAAAGGAACGAAAAAAGAAAGAAGCAAAACCAAAATTAATTAAAAATAAAGGACCTGTTGATGTTGAACGTCAATGTGGTGTACCATTACCAAATGGTGGATTTTGTGCAAGGTCATTAACATGTAAAACTCATTCAATGGGTGCAAAGCGTGCTGTTCTTGGTCGTTCAGCTCCTTATGATGTATTACTTGCTGCTTATCAACGAAAAAATCAAGCAAAGATTGGTGCTGCTGCAGCAGCTGCTCAACAAGCAAAAGATGATTTAGAACATAGTGGAGGTGTTGCATTAGATGATGATGAAGAAACTCATCAAGTTCTTGAAGGCGTTCGTAGGAATTTGCCTATGCCATTAGAAAGACATGTTGTAATGCCTGTTCGATATAGAACAGGTTATTTAAGAATGAGAGAAATGTTTGCATCATCAATTTTACCAAGGTTAACAAATAATCCTTTAGGTTCAATGCAAGGTAGAGCTGCAGTTATGAATGTTGATAGTATTGATGAACAAAGTGTCTTCCCTGTTAGATCACAACATCAAAAGAATGCTCAACAAAAGGCAATTCAAAGAGCACAACAGTTACAACAGGTAAAAATGCAAGCAGCTGGAATTTCAACTCATAATAATAATAATAATAATAATAATAATACTATGATGATGATGAATAATAATACCAATATCAATATCAACAACAACCATCATATTAATATTAATAATCATAGTAATGGAATGATATCATCCGGAGGTAATAATGAAAAAGCTGGACATATGGTTACAGGAATTAATGGAACTCTTGTTACACAACAAATTCAACAATCACAAATGGCGCAATTAGCAAAGGTTAAAGCAATTCAAATGGCACAAAGTAGATCTGGTCAAAATATGATTCCAAATGTTAACTTAAATAATTTAACACCTAACCAAAGACAGCTTTTGATGCTAGAGCAACAAAAGCGAATGCAAACTATGCAACCTAAATGAAACTGGATTTCTTTTTATTTCTCTCCGTGTATGTATATTATATATTAAACAAATCGTATATTTAAAACTAAACGAATTAAAAGTATTAAATTTCAATCAATTCATTCAAAAGAAGTAACAAAATAGTCACTTATTTTTGCTTGTTACTGAGTATTCTATATAGACTAATAATATTCGTTTCGTTACATTTATCCTAAAAACATTAAATATCTATTTTATTTATTTTCAGTATCATTATTATGTTTTTTCTTTTCTAGTGGTGCCACACCATCTGCAATTTTAACTTTAATAAACGACTTTTCTTTCCAATTTCCTTCAGAATCAAAATTTTCTGGATTTGGAGGTTCATATTTAATCAATTCATAATCTTTTATCAAATATAAACCAAATAAAAATCCAACAACCAGGCCTGCTGTCAAGACATTGAAACGACCTGAAACAGTTTTATGTGTCTGTGACATTTATATTAGTTCTATAAATGCTCTCTGACGTTTATAGATTGTTGGTAACAATTTATGCACCGATTTTACTCAATAGTTTATCATAAAAGTGAATGAAAAAAGATTTTGTATTTTCGTCTATTTATTTTTTGTGATTTTCGCTTACGTAATTAAAGCCTAGAATCTAATTTGACAAATAAATCAGCTTTTGTTCACTTTTTAAAGTTCTAATAATAACAAATGATGTAAAAAAGGCTTTAAAAGTACGACTGCAGTATTATAACTACAATAGTGGTCGTTTGAGAATTTTGAATTTTACTTGGAAACAAATATTTTTTTACTTTTTCAATAATAGAACAGTTCAGTTTAAAAAAACCAAAACTTTTGTAAAACTTTTGATTTTTATTTAACGTTTAAAATAAGGAGTACTAGTATCAACTGCTTGTGGAACTATATAATAACAAGATATTGGAAATTTTTATAATTAGTAATTATTTAAAAACCTATTATTCAGCTGCAACCATCATATTGTTGTAATATAATATGAGTACCCGAAATTAAATTTTGTAATTGTGAGGATTTTGAAACGAAGGAAATATAGTCATTTTTTCACATTACTGAATACACTATTTTATTTACCTTATAACATGAATATACTACAAGAACAGTTTTATTATTTTATTGAGGATATCTGTAAACCTTTTTATATAATTTTTGAACTAAAACTAACCTATTAGAAAAACTTAAAATCAACTATTTACTTTCAATTTTTATGAGCACCTTTTATAAGTACAATATGAAAACAATAATTTTATGTACTCTCAACTTGATTCAATTTCGGATTCAAAAGTTGAAAGTTCATCAATCAATGCAACCATTTCATTATATTCACTTTTAAATTCAAAATGAGTTTCCACTAAATATCCATTTGATAAATAAAAATTAATTGCATCCTCATAACTTTGAATTGATTTAAAATATTCATAAGCATCTTCAATTTCATTAATTACATCATGCTTAATCTGACCTTTAATTTTCAGAGACATTTTAAATAAGTGTTTTATTATTTTCTTGTTAAATAAAATTCAAAAGTTAAAAAGAGTGTTTGTGTGTTTAATACTGTTTGTGTTTGAGTGTAATGAAACAAATGTATAAAAGATTAAAAAAGCAAAAAAAATAAGAAAGAACTATAACAATGAAATCAAATTGTTTGTTCCAAGACTACACTATGTGACATTTTATGATGTGTTGAAAACTAAGAATAATTAATTTGTTAAACGGGCAATTATAAGCAAATCAAAATTAAGGCAACAGAAAAATTTCTAATTAATTTGATGATAATCAATAATATTATATTTGAAATAGTTGGAAAAATGTATAAACATGCTATATGAGAATTATGTATTTAGAAAATAAGTTTACTTTAAAGTATAAGTTAAATATGAGAGTAAAAGTGAAAATGAAAATGAAATTGAAAATGAATCAAATCTGAAGATAAAAAGCATATGATAAAAATAAAGAGCAACAAATGTATGAATTGAATTGAAATAAAAAAAAAATTAAACAAAGGAAAAGCATATTATGGTAATACAATGATTAAAACATGAAAAATGAATATATTAAATGATCCTAATAATAATGATTAGGATTCGGATATTTTGGTGGCTGAACAGCAACCCATGCAGTTTGTAATTGTGGGTTTGAGTAATGATAAGGTTGATAGTATGGAGAGCTCCAACTATTCTTATCATCACCAAAACTTCTTGAGCTATTATAAGAGTTTCTTCTAGAATCGTCCATAGCTGTTAAAAATGCAACACTCTCTTCAGAAGAGTAAGTATCATTTTTCAACAATTCTTCATTATTGAAGGATTCAGATTCAGATTGAAGCATTTTTCTACTAATCGGTTTATCATTTTTCGAAGGAGTGGAAATTGCTAAAGGAGTATTTGAAGAAATTGAGTTATTGGTTAGATTATTAGAAGTTGAATTTAGAGAAAATTGTTTCATTGTAGATAACATGAATTCAAAATAGTTGAAAGAATTGATATTTGGCGAATCTTGTAACAAATCATGATGCGTTCCACACCAAAATGTAAACTCATCAGCAACATTCTTTTTAATTAGATTTTGAGATTTACTCTTTTTTAAATGTTCTAATAGTATTGTAGGATTTCTACTACTATCGGTATTAACATGAGTAACATCAGCAGCAGTATGAGTATTAAGATTTAACCAGAACATACCTTCGCTTGAATCACCTTTCTGTTCATTTATTGCTTGATCTATTGATTCAAGCACTTTTGAAATAGTAGGAATTGATTGTAAAAATTCATCATAAAGACTTTTTTGATGAATTTTAGTAAAATGAAGTAAATGAGTTCTCCAAGCCAATCGTTTAATGTTCAAAAGTTCCATATCAGTATTACAAATCCCAATTACCAATACATCTACTCCACTAAAATAGCAATTATAAAGCCAATTTTTAACTTTTAACCAAAATAAATCAGGGTTTGATTCTGAAGAAATAAAATTTAAAAATTGGTGAACAGTTTTAATGTTTTCAATCTTACTTGAATTTAAATCATCAATAACAATCAAATCTGATATTACAGGAATTGAAGAATCTTTATTTTTCCATGGATCTATAATTCTAGCATCAATCTGACTGAAACAATTTACTAAATATTGAGATTTTCCTTTTGGGGAACCAAATTCCATTGAAAACAATGAGATAGACCTTTTATTTATATTTTGATCATATATATCGATCAATGATGAAAACTTTTTATGATGGTAAGATTTAGAGGACCAATTTTCTGGAGCAATTGTATAAAATTTATCATTGTAAAATATTGGATATTTTGAAGGCTTTCTTGTTGCAATATCTATAAGAACTTGAGTTGTAAGAACAAAGGAATGGCCATTTAAAGAATTATTTTTCGATATTGTATTCGGCAGTTCAATTGCCTGTGTGATAGAGTTCTCAGAGGAGGAGGAGGTATAATTATTGAGTTGATTGCTTACTGATAAAAAAGCTGTAATTGCAAGCTGAATCTCTTTAGGCAGACAAAGAGATTCGTTAAGTTCAAGAGGCATAAATACATCATGGCCTTCATTTAGGTCGATTGGAGTTTTAAATTGTAATTGTTGCTGTTGTTTGAATAGTTTTTGGAGAGAAGGGCTACCTAACAGTATCAAATCAGGAATTTCAAGAGAGTACTGTAACTTTTCTTGAAAAGTCTGACGAGCTATACGCTCGAGCTTCTCTGATGCCATGGCTACCAAATACAATTCAAACTTGTTTCCCAGATTTTTTTATAACATTTCACATTGTTACATTTGCATGAGTGAAAAATGCCTCATTAACTTTCTCGCAGAATCACAATCGCTTTAAATTATAAAACAAGAACTTCATATTAAACCACCACAACACACTGTTTATAAAGATACAAGAGAATTTTACCATTTAATTGAATTTACAGAACAATGGCTAGCTTACCAAAGAGAATTATTAGAGAAACTGAACGTCTTTTGGCTGAACCAGTGCCCGGAATCACTGCTGTGCCACACGACGATAATCTGCGGTACTTTGATGTTTCTATAACGGGACCTAGTGGATCTCCTTATGCAAATGGTATATTCCGTCTTGAACTGTATTTACCTGATGATTATCCAATGGCTGCTCCAAAAGTTCGTTTCCTTACAAAGATTTACCATCCAAACATTGATCGTTTAGGCCGTATTTGTCTTGATGTTTTAAAGAACAACTGGTCACCAGCTTTACAGATTAGAACTGTATTATTGTCTATCCAAGCGTTGCTTAGTTCACCCAATCCAGATGACCCATTAGCTAATGAAGTTGCACACCAGTGGAAGACAAATCATGATCAAGCTATTGCCACAGCTATAGAATGGACAGAGAAGTATGCCACAGCTTGAAGTTTTTTTTTCCTTTTGAAGTTAGAAAGGTATCTCCTTTTTCTATTTAAGTATTGCACTCTCCCTTTTATCACTTTGATTTGTGATTTTTTTCTTGACCTCATCAGTACAGAGGTAGTTTCTAATACATTACTAGTGTGTCTTTATTTGTTTCTAAATATTTCTTTACTTTATACTCTCTTTACTCTATATTCTCGTTTCATTATTATTTACTAATTATAAAATAATATATATAATACCATCCAAATAGAAAATATAAACATCATGTTTGACCATGTAATCATACTCTTTCTCTCCATTTTTTTCTACAAATGAGCTTTCGTTTCACTTTTTTTAACAACAGTAACTTCTCCTTTCCATGCAATATCAATAACATCCTTAAAGTTATCAACATAATAAATATCAATATCGTACTCATCTTTTATCCAAGATTCTGCTAGATCCTTGAAAAAATATCTTCTCCTTTTAGTCTTCTCCTTCAAACATCTTTCTTCTTCACTAACTAAATCTGTCAATACTTTCCTTGCTTGTTTTCGATCTTCTAAAGATTCAATATATGCAGAAATTATATCTTTTCTGTTTAACCTTGGTACAATGATTCGTTCAATCTCTCCAGAAAGGTGAGCACCAAGAATCTTTTCTTTTAATCCTCCAATTGGTAGAATATTACCTCTAAGTGTAATTTCACCTGTCATAGCTAATGAACGTTCAACTGGCTTTTCTAATATCAGTGAAAGATAACACAATGTCATTGTTATTCCAGCTGAAGGACCATCTTTTCGAACCGATCCTTCTGGAACATGAAGATGAACACTTGTATTTTCTAATCTTTTAATAATTTTTTTCGAATCATATCCACCAATTATTTGATTATGAATAATATATTCAACAATTGTTGACGCAATTGTACTAGATTCCATTAAAACTTCACCAAGTCTTCCAGTTGCAATGAAATTTTGATTACCTGGAATACCAACCATTTCGAATTTTAATAAAGAACCCGATCCATCATTATTATACGATAATCCATTAACAATACCATATTCATCTTCAAATGTTGAATCTTCAGGTAAATATTCATTAGAATTGGAAAGATGATTTGGAACATCAAGATATTTGATAATATCTTCTATTCCAACATTTGGTTTATAAGTATCATTTAAATCTTTACAAGAATTCTCTTTAAGATGACTTTCAATATTTAATAATTCAACAGCTTTTTTACGACAAATTTTTCCAATTAATCTTTCTAAATTACGAATACCAGCTTCGTGAGTATAATTTAAAGCGATTTTTTCAATTACATCATCATCAATTATAATTTGATCTAATTTTAAACCTGATCTTTCAATTTGTCTTGGTAAAATATATTTTTGTGTAATTAAAATTTTTTCTTTAAAATTATATCCAGTTAAATTTAAAATTTCCATTCTATCCCTTAATGGTTCACTAATTTCCCATTTTTCATTACTTGTTGCAATAAATATAACCTTTGATAAATCAATTGGGAAACCAATATAATGATCAAAAAAATTCATATTTTGTTCAGGGTCTAAAATTTCTAATAATGCACCTTCAGGATTACCTTTATGATTAGCCATACCAATTTTATCTATTTCATCAAGTAAAATTACTGGATTCATACACTTTGCTCTTCTTAAAGCTTGAATTAATAAACCAGGAATTGATCCAACATAAGTTCTTCGATGACCTTTTAAATCAGCAAAGTCAGAAATTCCACCTAATGAAATTCTTTGAAATTTCAACCCTAATGATCTTGCAATTGATTTTGCTAATGAAGTTTTACCAACACCTGGTGGACCATCCAATAATAAAATTGGTGCTTTTATTCCATCATTTGAGTCATTTGTTGTCAATTTAAGTATTGCTAAATGCTCAATAATTCTTTCTTTGACAGATTCCATCCCATAATGATCTTGTTCTAAAATTTCTTTTGCTTTTAGTAAATTAATATTAGATAATTTTCCATCTTGTTTAACTTCATTAGATAATTTCTTTTCCCATGGTAAATCCATAACAATTTCTAAATAATTTCTTAATTGTTGATATTCTGAACTTGATGATTGCATATTTCTTAATCTTTTAAAATCTTTTATTAGTAGATCTTTACCATCTACTGAAATTTTATAACTATTAATATCAGTAATAAATTTTGAAATTAAATTCAAATCATTAGCATCATCATCATCATCGTCATTATTATTATTATTATTATTATTATTATTACTATTATTATCATCGTAACCATCATTATCTGGTGCACCTTTGGTTTTACCTTTCATTGATTCAGGATTTGAATTATTATCCAGCTTTTTAAATTTAGTAGATGATTTAGAATTATTACCAATCTTTGATAATCCAAGTAATTGTTTCATTCCACCAAAATGATTAATAAAAAATTTAGATTTTAAATTCATACCATCAGGAGATTCATCAAATTTTTTCCAACATTCAACAATATAATCAATATTATTAACATGATCATTTAAAAGGTTATTTGCATATTCGGTTAATTTGTTAAGATTGTTTAATCTATCTTCAATTGATCTAAAATTTAAAAATTCAATCTTTTGATTAAACATGAAAGGGAAAACTCCAACAAATAAATCACAATATTTTATAATTTTATCTTTTTCATCAAGTGAAACATTTTCAAAGAAATTTAGAACTTTATTTATATTTTCATTAATATCTGATTGATTTAATTGTAAATATAACATTTCAATTAATGGATCTAACTTTAAAATTGAATTTTTAACATTTGTTGAATAATCATTCGTTTTAAGATCTTTTAATTTTGGATAAAATTTTAAGAATTGATTACAATTATTAAGAACAGTTAAAATATTTTCAATTAAATTTGTTAATCTTTCATTTGAAATATAAATTGATTCACTATTAAATTTTAAATTATCAATTTCAATATTTATTTCATCTTTGTATTCATTATTATTATCAATTGAATTGAAATATCCACGACAAATTGATTTTAAATGAAGAATACAATTATTTGATGAAATTTCAATACTAACAAGTTTAGAAATTGTACAAATTGTTTCAATATTATTTGGAATGCATGCAAATATAGGTCTTACAGATTCAAGTGGACTAAACATTTCATTTATTTTAGATATACCATCAATAACATCATTTGACCATTTTAAATTTTTTTTATTATTTTTTTTATCATCTTCCTTATCAGATAATAATAAAGCTGTTGAAGATGATGAAAGTTTTAATAATTTTAAATATAAACTTTTTAATGATTCATTAGTCTTAGAATTAAATAAATTTGAAATCTTTTCGTTATTATCATCATCATCATCGTTAATAAATTTCAATAATATATTAATTAAATCATTATTTGAAATCGTCATACGATAAATAATACCAGGAATTTGAACAATATTTTTTGGTAATTGAAGTATTGGTAACTTCAAAATTTTTTTACCATCTTTAACCATTGTTTATATGATTCAATTCTATTTCGTTTAACCCTTGTTTTTATTACTTAATTCAAAGTTAAATCAATAAAAAGGAAGTTCATGAAAAGTTAATATTTTTATTCGGATAACTTTTCTCTGCCGTTTCTTAAAAGAGAGAAAAAATTGAAGAAAACAAGAACGCGTCGAGTTACTTGATTAGGAAGTCATATCCCCTTATATTATATGAAACTCTTTACTAACGATAATAACATTAATTAACACTACATACTACTAACCTTTAAGAAATGGGGAAATAGAATGTGATAAAAGTATATAAAAAAAAATAAAAGTAATCAACTATATTAAAATTCAAGAAGAAATTATGCAAAAAAGAAGAAAGGGAGAGAAGTGAAAAGAAAAAAAAGAAACCAAGCAAAACATATAAACTACTAACTATAGTAAATAAACTAACAAGAAAAACCAATCAATATTGATGTGTATGAACATCTTCATGGTGTTCAACTTTAATTAATGGTCTGTAAACTGGATGCCACATTTGTTCTTTAACCCATGATAAACATTTATCAAAATCAGTTGGAACTTTAACTTTACCACCAAGTGGAGAATCTTCTTCTTCAATTCTTGAGTGACCTTCTTTAACAGCTTGTAAAATAACTGCTGTTGCAACTTTAGCTGATGTTTCATCAATTTCTTCAATTGGTGGTAATAAACCTGATTTTGGATCAATTTGAGCAGGTGAAAGTGAAGCAAGTTTATCAACAGCAGCAGAAATCATTGAATCAGAAATTGTTGTTGTTCTTGCAAGGACTGCACCAAGACCAATACCAGGGAATGTTAAACAATTATTATTTTCTGAAATTACATGACCATTAACAGGTGGGAATGGTGAACCTGTTGCAACTAATGCATTATAATTTGTCCATTTAAGAGCATCTTCAGGAACACATTCATGAAGTCTAGTTGGATTTGAAAGTGGGAAAATCATTGGTCTTGGATTATGTTTATACATTTCTTTAATAACTTGTTCATTAAATGCACCTGATTGTGTTGAACAACCAACTAAACATGTTGGTTTAACATTTTTAACAATTTCAACAAGATTTTTTGTATCAATTCCAATCCATTGTTCAGGAGAATCTGCATAAATTTCTTGTTGAGAAGAATTTGTATCCATTCCTGTTAAAATTAATCCAAATCTATCAACACAATGAATTTTTGATCTTGCTTCAATTAAAGTTGCACCATGAGCAACCATATGATTAACAATTTGATCAGCAATACCTAAACCTGCTGAACCTGAACCATAAATAAGAATTTCAGAATCTAAAAGTTCACGATTTGTTAATTGTAATGCAGCAACCATTGATGCCATAACAACTGCACCAGTACCTTGAATATCATCATTAAAACAAGGGATTATATCTCTCCATCTTTCAAGAACTGGTCTTGCAGTTGAAACACCAAAATCTTCAAAATGAATAACAGCATTTGGAAATTTGATTTTCATTGCATTTAAAACTTTATCAACAAATTCATCATATTGTTGACCACGAATTCTTGGGAATCTATTACCCATATATAAATCATCTTCTAATAATTTTTGATTATTTGTACCAACATCTAAAACACATGAAATGACTCTACCAGGATGTAATCCACCACATAATGTCATTAAAGCAGCTTTTGCAATTGTAATTCTAACACCACCAACACCTTGATCACCAATACCAAGGATACCTTCAGAATCTGAAATAACGATATAATCAATATCTTTATCTTGACCAAAAGGTTCTAATCTCTTTTCAATTTCTTCAGGATTTTTAATATCCATGAAACAACCTTCAGGTTTTCTAAATCTTTCAGAATAAGCAATAATTGCATCACCTTCAGTTGGAGTATAAACAATTGGTAATAATTCTCTTATATGTTCTCTAACAAGTTTATAATATAAAACTTTATTTTGCAGTCTTAATGAAGTACAAAAATCATTTTTAGCTAATAAAGTTTTCATGAAATGTAATTGTGTATAAGCTCTTTCAACTTGTTCTTCTAAAGTATTAACAACAGGTGGTAATAAACCAATTAAATCAAATGCTTCTCTTTCTTCTTTTGAAAATGCTGAACCTTTATTAAAAAGTGGAGAATTAAGGATTTGAAAACCAGATAAATCACATTCAATTGGACCAGTTGCTGATAACCTTGTTGATTTTGGTGGTTGTAATTTTGCTTCTTCACCAACTGGAGTCTTTGTAACTTTATCACAACAATTTTTTGTCATATTCTTATTTTATTTTTAATTTATATAGTAACAATTAAAAGATAAAACTGTAATACGTTGTTAACGAAATAATAAACCAATATAAAATGAATAAAAAACGGAATCCACTTAATATTTATAAAAATTATAATAATTTTTGGTGACCTGACAATCGGAGTAAGAAACCGCCCTTCCGGGATTATACGACTGAATAATGAGAGAGAGATGATAAAAAATTTCTTCCTCTTTAATTTTTCCCCTCTCTCTCTCCTTTTCCGCGTAATAAATTTTAACCGGTACCGGCGCCGGACAACACTACACATCAGTACACAACTAACTGTTAACATACTTACAAATAAATAAGGGATGGAGTAACAACCACAGTAATTTGTTCTGTGTTATGTTATATTATATTAAAGAACTTACTTATTATTATTTAATTGTGTCGCTCATTATATGTAGCTGACTTTCAAATTATACAGAACTTTATAACTTAATCAACACGTTATATTCATATAACAAAAAAGACAGGCTCCTTTTCCCGCCCGCCATTTCCTTTTTTTTTTTTCTTAACTTTTCTTACCTTTTTTCTCCCGTAAAATTCCGTGTGTGAACGAACATCCGTACAATATCGAAACTCCGAAACTCCGTCACATTTCCTTATGAAAACTTCCCGGGAATTTACGCCAAGAAGTTGTAACTGCAACTTAACTTAATGTAACTACACAACACACATCACTTTCAGTTATAATAATATATATGCATACTACAACAAACAATTGTTTCTAGGATTTTAAGACTTAATTATTCAAGTTATTAATAAAGTATCCTCAAAAAATACATTTTCATATGGTGATTTATCATATAATTCAAGTTTAGTATTATAATAAGAAATTAAATTTTTTAATATAACAGGAGTATCTTTAACACTTTCTAATTGTTTTATAACAGTTTTAATTTCTTTAAAAATTTTTTTTATTTGTTCCTTTGGTAAATGTGTACAATTTGGTTGATTACAAATAACAAATAATTGAATTGCAGATTTTATTGAACAATGTAATCCTAATGAACAAAATCTATTATAAGTTGAAAGTTTACCAATATCAATATTCTTAAAAACTTTTATTAAAATAATTGTACTCTTTAATGCTTTATCTTTAATCTCTAAATAAATTTGATCCATATTCTTTGTAAGATTACTTGATTTAATTTCAAGAAATTTTGTAATTTTATAAATTATACCATGATATAATTTCATTTTTGTAACTAAATTTACTAATTCACCTAATCTATTATAAAGTTCAAATTGATTTTTATAATTCATATGAATAAAATCTAATTGAATCATCCATTCATTCATACATAAAATATATGAATTTAATAATGATTCTGTTAATTCTTTACCATCTAATGCAATTGATCGAATCCATAAATTTGCTTGTGAAACAATACATAAAAATAATATATGAATAGCAACATCACTTAAACCTGTTATTATTTCACCATTTTTTATCCTTGGTAATAATTCTTCAATCATTAATTCATTTATTTCATTTTCATCATCCATATTATCATCATCATTATCATCCATATTATCATCCATATTATCATTAATATTATCATTAAAATCAATATCTAATTTCCTTTTACTTGGTAATTTCGTTAAAACTTTATCATATGAAATACTTTCAAATACTCCTCTATATAATGTCATATATTTATCATGACAAAATACTTTAAAAAATGTTCTTCGAATTTCTTCTTTTATTAACCATTTTGGCCACCCCCTTGTTTCTGCACTTATTTTCATTTGTTCTTTCTCTTCAGTTTTATTCAAAGAAAATGGATTATAACTATCAAAATTATATAATGCTCTCATTCTAACAAACATTAATGATCTACCAAATGTTAATACTGATATTGCCCATTTACCAACTTTAAATTCATAATCTGATAATACAATTAATGTTTGAATTGTTGTAATTGAATAAAATGAAGTTACTAAATGTAAATCATCATTTAAAATTTTTTCTAATGACTTTTTTGATCTTTTATAATAAAAATCTGATAATTCAAATTTATCAATATATAAATAAAATTGTGACCTTATTGAATCTGATAATGATAATGTTAATGGATTTTTAAGTTTCATATTTCTAAAAAATTTTTTTTTACATATCATATCAGAAAGGTATTTAATATCATTAAAAAAATACTCAAATGGATCATCAATTTCTTTACCAACATACCTTTCTATTTTATTATTTTCATCAATATTTTGTTTAATATTTTGTTCAATATTGTTATTATTATTGATTACATTATTTGAAATTTTTGTATCTTGGGTATTAAAGATATAATTATTATTATTAATAATTGGTAATTCAGTTGCTGTTGTTGTTGTTGTTGTTGTTATTGTAGGTGGTAAAATATTATTTCTATTATTATTCTCTAAAGATTGAGCTAATAATGGTGGTGCATTCAAAGTCCTATTTAAATAATGATGACTAGTAATATCATTTTCATTTGTATATAATGTCTTTTCAAGATTAGTTTCTAATTGTCTAATAAAATTATCTAATTCCCAAATTATTTCATTATTCTTTGTTTGTTGTGAATTTATACCACTATTAAAAACATTAACAAATTTATTATCACTATTATCATCATTATCATCATTATCATCATTACTTATTATATTATTATATTCTGATTTAACTTCAATTTGATTAATATCTGAATTTAATGCTTCAAATTCATATAATTGAAATGAATTTAAATTATTATTATTTTCAATAATTTCTTTATTATTATTATTATTATTTTCTTTTGATTCCTTAAATTCATTTTTAATTCTTTTTAAATTTACATTTAATGAATCAAATGTATCATTTTTCCATTTCCATGGCTTTTTGATCTTTTTCTTTATAATTATTGAATCATTTGTACATAATATATCATGCTTTTTACATGATTCACAAGGTTCAAAAAGTTCAATTCTTAAACATTTAATCTTTTTATTTCGACAATATGAACATGCTTTCCTTTGTTTTGTTTTATTAAGTTTATCCATTATATATACAATTATAGGTCTATATGTTATAATATAATTCTGAATAATAACTAGTCAGTAAAGTTATATAATCTTATCTTTAAATTGATATCAAAAGAGAGAAAACGGAAATAATTTAATAATTTTTTCTTTTTTTAAAAAGTATATTGAAAAAAAAACGGTTTCTTCTTCGTCTTTAAAATTTATCTTAAAACTTGCTTTAGAACTAAAGATGAATTTAAGTTAATAACTAACTATGAATAATCAAGAAGAATTAAAAGAATTAAAAAGAAATATTCAAATTTCAAAACAACTTTCAAAATTATTAAGACATCAAGCAATTAATGAAGGTTTAACAATTGATTCAAATGGATTCATACCTTTAAAACAAATTTTAAATCATAAATATTTGAAATCAAATAAAGCAACATTAAATGATATATTAAAAATAGTTAAAGAAAATGATAAACAACGATTTAAATTAAAATTAATTGATAATGATGATGATGATGATGATGATGATACTAATATTGAAAATTATTTAATTTGTGCATTACAAGGTCATTCAATAAAAGATATTGATAATAAAATTTTTGAAATGATTAAATTAAATTCAATAAATGATAATGATTGGCCAAATATTATAGTTCATGGTACATTTAAAAGATGTTTAAATGAAATTTATCAATCTAATGGATTATCAAAAATGTCAAGAAATCATATTCATTTTGCTTCAGGATTACCAAAAAAGTTTCAATATTTAATAAATTGTACTAATGATAATAATAATAATATAATAAGTGGAATAAGATTATCATGTCAAATATTAATCTTTTTAAATATTGAAAAGATTAAAAAAGATAAATTAATTTTTTATAAGAGTGGGAATGGTGTAATTTTAACTCCTGGTGATTCAAATGGGGTTTTAAGTTATCAATATTTTGATAAAATTATAGATATTGAAAAAGGTTTGATTACTTGGGAAGATTTTAAATCATATAAATCGTCTTAAATCTTTAATTAAATATTTATAATATATATTTATATATAAAAATGTATCAAAAAAAATGGGGTTTCTTTTTTTTTTTATTATAAATAAACTAAATTTATACCTTTCTGGGAAAATTTAGTATTCTACTCCTTTTCATGTTATGATTTTTCTTGTTTAAATTTTAATAAATTTGCTAATTCAGAAGTTTCACAAGCTTTATTAAAAAATGGATGATTTAATAATTCATCAGTTGTTGCTCTATATTTAACTTCAACGCAAAGACAAACACTTAAAAAATCCATTATTTCATTACTTAACTTTTCAGGATGTTTTAATGTTGGTGTACCATTTGAAGCAATTAAATATAATGCTTTTAATGGTTCTTCATTTAAATATGGTGGTTCACCTTCAATCATTTCAATTGTCATTATACCAAGTGACCAAACATCAACTTTTTCATCATATTCTTTTTGTCTAACAACTTCAGGTGCCATCCAATATGGTGTACCAACCATTGTTGCACGTTTAGATTTTTCTGTTGTTAATTTTGCACAAAATCCAAAATCAGTAATTTTAACATTACCTTTTGCATCAAGTAAAACATTATCAGATTTTATATCTCTATGAATAAAATTTTTTTTATGTAAATGTTGTAAACCTTTTGTTGTTTCATGACAAATACATGAAATATATTCTTCAGAAATTTTTGAATTATTATCAATTACATCTGTTAATGATCCACCTTCCATATATTCCATTATAACCCATAAATCTGATGGTCCATTTAAATAAGCTTCAATAAAATTAACAATATTTGGATGTTGAGAATCTTTCATTACTAAAATTTCATTAACAATTAATTCTTTTCTACTTTGTTTTGTTAAATCAATTTGTTTAATTGCAATTGCTTGATTATTTAATTTTTTTGATTTTGCTAAATAAACTGATCCTGATGCACCTTGACCAGCTTTTTCAATTACTTGAAAATATGGTACAGGATTTGCATTTATAACAACACTTCTTAATTTTGCCATTATTTGTGCATCTGTCATTGTTGATATTCTTTTATCAGCAGGACGTTTTGGAGTATTTTGATATTTACCATTTAATGCAGTAGCAGCAGATTTAACTGCTGGATTATTATAAGGTGAATAATCATTTTTTAATGGTATCTTTTGTTGCTGTTGAATTTGTTGCTTTTGTGATGATGGATGATTTAAATAATATGGATTTTGTGGTTGTTGTTGTTTTTGTTGAAAGCGTTGTGTTTGAGGATTAGAATGATGATGACTAATTTGTCCATTAATAATTGGTCTTTGTGGTGGTATACGCATTGGAATTAAATGAGATTGATCTGTTGATTGAGGTGGTTTAGGTGCTTGACGTGATGGTTTTAAATTATCGTATTGATTACGACTATTAACTGAAGATGACGAAGAAGAAGAAGAAGAAGAAGCAGAATTTGGAGGTTCTCTTATAAATCCATTAGCTGAATTTGATTGTTTAAGTTTCAAAGAATTTGGTAAAGGCGGAACAACTGGAGCAATTTGATTTACCTGTTGTTGTTGTTGTTGTTGATTTGATTTTACTTGTTGTGGTATTTCAGGAGCACGTCTTGCAGGAATGAATTTAGAACCAATTTGATTAATTTCATCTTTTTTAATTGATTGAGAAGGTGCAGGAGGAGGTCTTCTTGGTTGATTAAATTTATCATCAACTTTATTTGAATAAGGTTTAATCATTTCACTTATTAATCTATCTGTTTGATTTTGATTCTTTTGATTATTATTTGATGAATTTAAGAATTGAAATTTATTTGAATCCTTTTTTAAGAATTGATTATTATTATTTTGATTTTGATTTTGATTAAAATCAGGTATTACCATTTCACTATAAGTATTTAAAACGTCAATAACAGCAGAAGGATCAGCAGCGAAATCTTCATAAGTAATATTTGAACCTTTTAATAAAGCTAACCATTCAGGAGGTATACCATTAACTTTAAATGTACCTTTTGATGCATCATAAGAAACTTTTGCTTCATGAGTAACTTTTAAAGGTTTTGAAAATCCTTCTTTTGGACATTTTGCTAAAATTGAATCAATCCACATATTTAATTCTTGATCTGATTTAACGAAAACAAATGTTGATTTTGTTTTATGTTGAATTTCAAAACAATTTTCTTTTAATTGACTTTTAATACAATTTTGAATATGTAATAAAGGAATTCTATACCAAATTTCAGATTTATCATCAGATTTAAAAAAGTCTAAACTTGAATCACTTAAAACTAAAAATTTTTTTGGCCATCTAAAAGAGATTAAACCTTCATCTTTAACATTAACCCAACCAAATTTTCTATGAACTGTTGAATGAATTTTCATTTTATTAAAATCTGATTGTAATGAATAATTTGATGTTTCACTTGAATTTTGGCTATGGGTTTGACCATTTCCAATTATATTTGTAATTGTAGACATATGTGTAATTATAATATTAAGCTATAATATTAAATTGATAAATAAGGGTGTAAAATAAATTTAAAGGAAAATAAAATGAAAGGGGAGAGAGATCAATAAAAGCAAAGGAACAATTAAAGCTAATAAGTTGTGAAGAACAGAAAAAGGGGGAATGAATTTAACTACAATGAAGGTAATTAAAATAAATTGAAGTGAAGTGAAGTGAAGTGAAGTAAATGGAAGTGAAGTGAAGTAAATTGAAGTGAAATTGAAATGAAAATGGATATAAAATGTTGTGTTGTGTTTTGTTGTGTGTGTTTTTTTTGGTGTTACAGAAATTTATTTAAAATTTATAAAAATTGATTTTGATAATTTTCGTGTTTTTTTTTTTTAAATTTTTTGTTTTTGTTTTTTTTCGCGCTTTTTTTTTTTGTTGGAGAATCGCGTGCTGACGTCAGCAAACATAAACAAGAACAAGAAAAAGAACAAGAACAGGAAAAAGAACAAGAAAAAGAACAAGTCAGTACTGCCCTTGCTGTTTATACATATAATCAGGTGATTTCAGAATAGAGCAATACGATGAGCGCGGAGATGACCCACCAGATGACGAAGATAAAGAATTATTATTGTTACCATGAGTAAATACTGGAACAATATTGTGCTCAGCAGCAACAAGACCTTCAAGAGATGATGAAAGATCACTATTATCATAATTTATTCCAACTGCATCCATTGCCTGTGCTCTCCATGATCGTGTACTTTGATGACTGGATAACCCACCACTTCTTATAATTCCATCATCGTTACTATTAATGGCATTACCATTACTTCGTTGATTCAATTCATGATTAATTTCATTTGGTGAATCATTAAGAATTAAAATTGTACCAGAATCTGGACGTATAATTGCTATTACAGAACTTTCTCTATTTACAGATGATCGCGGCCTTGAAATTGTGAATCTGTTTGTTAACATTAATAAATCATCATCATCATCATCATCTTGAGAAGAAGAAGTATGACTCAGATATTCTTTATCACGGTTGTAACTAATTTCTTCATCTTTAATATCCATACATGAATCTAAAATTTTACTTTTATCATCATCATTATAATGAAAAGTTTTTTGATCTAATTTTTTTTTTCTAAACAAACCAACACGTATCTTGTTATACATTCTACTCATTTTTGAACTTTTGAATTGTAAATCTTTATTTAAATCTTTATTCTTATTAATGCTACTTATATTTTGTTCCTTTTCCAATGTTTGTTGAATACCAACAAACATTTGATAGTTCCAAAGTGATTGAATTGGTGATACATCATTCTGTAATGATTCATCTTCTTTAACACCATTAGAAAAATCAGACGAACCATAATCTAATAATTCTTTTCTGCTAGATTCAATGCTTGTCCATATTGCAGTCATTTATCTCTCTCCTTTTACTCTCTTCACTATCCTTTCTCTCTTATGAAACTGAATTCAATTTGTTAAAATGAGCTTTTCTTCCCCCTTTTTCTCCCTCTCCTATTGAGAATGTGGCGTGGCGTGGCGTGGCGCATGCAGCCTTCTTGTGGCAAAATTTCTAATTCTTTTCTTAAAAAAGACAACAATTCATTAAAATAATTCTTCCCATTTTCATTTGAAAAAGACACAACACACATAAATTGAGTATTAAATTGTATTTAAAAACAACACATTGAGCTGGTTTCTTTGGGTAATAATATCTCTTTTCTCTTTTGCATTAATTCCTTTTCTTAAAAATACTGAAAAAAAAAGAAAAGAAATACCCCCCATTATTCAATTGAATTGATTGATTTCATTTCACATTTTTATTATCATTATAATCTCCTTTCATTTTTTTTAAAATACACAACACATATACACACACATACACATACGTACATACATACACATACGTACATACATACACAATTTTAAATATTGTTATTATTTGCATTTTAAATTAAGTTTTTTCATTGAACTATAAACCATTTCGAATATTAATATATATATATAATAATCATTCATTATAATCATTAATTATAAATAATGAAACATTATTCAACCCTTGATCCTTCATATAATTTAAATCCATCATCACCATCAACTGCAATTGCAGAAATTTCAGATCTTTATGATGATTATTTAAATTCACCAAATTCTTCTTTAACAAATAATTCAAATTCTGCAATTTATGTTCAAACAACTGATCAAGGATCAAATTCATTTTCTTCTTCTCAAAATCAAAATTCTGTTAAAACTTTAGATTCAAATCAAGGTTATCCACCTTTATATAATAATAATAATAATAATAACTTTCAACCAAATTATACAACACCTGAAATTCCAATTCAATCACAATTTAATAATCATTTAACTCCAAATTTAAATAATTCATTTAATGTTGATCAAATTTCAATTGATTATTATGAAGAAAATGATAGTTATAATAATGAAGATAATAATGATAATGATAACGAAGATGATGATGAAGATGATGATTATTATAATGATGATCAAGCTAAAATGTTACAACAACAATCATATTCAAGAAATTCAAGAAAATATCAATCTTATACACTTAATAATACTTATGAAAATGTTACTGATAATGAAATTGAAAGTGATGAAATTGAAAATGAAATTGAAAATGAAATTAGAAATGAAATTAGAAATCAAAATGATACAGAAAATGAAAATTGGGATGATAGAGGTGCTGCTAAAATAATAACAACAGTAAGAGATAACAATACTGGTTTAATGGTTGAAAAAACTGTTAAAAAATCTTTAAAAGACTTTTCATTAGGTAAAGAATTAGGTGAAGGTTCATATTCAACAGTTGTGCTTGCAACTGATAATCATTCAATGAATACTTATGCATTTAAAATTTTAAATAAAAAATATATTATTAAAGAAAATAAAGTTAAATATGTTAAAATTGAAAAGGATGCATTAAATAGATTGAATTTTCATAATGGTATCATTCATCTTCATTATACATTTCAAGATCAACAAAGTTTATATTTTGTTTTAGATTATGCAGAAAATGGTGAATTTTTAACTTTAATGAAAAAATATGGTTCAATTGATGAAGAATCATCAAAATATTATTCAATTCAATTAATTGATAGTATAGGTTATATGCATGAAAATGGTGTTATTCATAGAGATTTAAAACCAGAAAATATTTTACTTAATAAAGAAATGAAAATTCAAATTACAGATTTTGGTACTGCTAAACTTTTAGATAAAAATGAAAATGGTATTTATCCTCTTGATACAAAAGCTCATTCCTTTGTTGGTACAGCTGAATATGTTTCTCCTGAACTTTTAAATGATAAATATTGTGGTAAAGCTGCTGATATTTGGTCATTAGCTTGTGTCATTTATCAAATGATTGCTGGTAAACCTCCATTTAAAGCTCAAAATGAATATTTAACCTTTCAAAAGATTCAAAAGCTTCATTATGCTTTTACTGCTGGTTTCCCAATTGTAATTCGTGATTTAATAAAAAGACTTTTAGTTTTAAAACCATTAGAAAGATTAACTTTAAATGATATAAAAAATCATTATTGGTTTAAAGATATTAATTGGAATAATCAAGACGAAATTTGGGGTAAACCAGTTCCAGAATTAAAACCTTTTAAAATGTCAGCAAAATCAATGAAACCAATTCCTGAATTGAATCAACAATATCCAAATGGTTCATCATCATCATCAAAAAGAAAAAAAAATTCAGGAAAGAGTATATCAACAAATTCTAAAAATGAAATAAAATCTTCATCTCCCAGTACACCAAAGCAAACTGTTGTTAAAGTTATAAATTCTGCTGGTTCGGCTATAAGTATTCCAAAAAAGAGAGTTCAATCTGCTAGTAGTGCTGCTCAAGTTGCACTTTATGGTATAATGCATACAGATAATAAAACAAATTCTTCTCCTTTATCTTCTAAACCTTCAACCCCAATTCAAAATCAGCAATCGCAATCACAATCACAATCACAATCACAATCACAATCACAAAGTCAAACACAATTTCAAACTCAACCACAAATTCAAACTCAACCAATTACCGCTAAACCACTCGCATCATCATCATCAGATGTTCAATTAATGACAGCTGATTTAATAATTAAAACTAGACAACAACAACAGCAACAACAACAAAAATCAAATAAAAAGAGAATAATACCAGTAACTGATTTTATTCCTGGTACAAATATACCAAGACCAGTTTTAAACACAAAGATCAATTCCGTTAGATCACTCAATTCAAATCAACATCAAAATAATCATATCAATCCTATTAATTTAATGGATAAACCAAAAGGTTCATCATCTTTAAATATTAAAAGAAAAGTTCCTGAAGCTCCAAAAGTTACATTATTAGATAAAAAATGGATTGAATTTATGGAAAATGGGAATGAAAGAGTTCTTAGAGCTGGTATTGTTGATGTATTAAAAGAAAATACTATAACAATGGAAAAGAAATATAAAAGAAATTTGATTGAATCACCTTTAGGTTATAAAAATAAAGATTCAGTTCATAATTCATATTTATTTTCTAATGATGATTCAGATGCTATTGATATTTTACTCGATGATGATATAAAAGATTTAAAAGAAGAAAATGAAGGAAATGAAACTCAATCATCAGTTTCAAAATTTAAAAATTTTTGGATTGCTAAATCACAATCAATTTCAACAGGTGCCTTAGCAAATAGTATCAATAATAATAATAATAATAATAATAATAATGCAAGTATAAATGCATTTAATGAATTTATTAAATTTGAATCGAGAGTGTTAGTGATTACATCATTTGGTAGGGCATTAATATTTAAAGTTAATCATGAACCAAATAAACCAAAATATGAAATTCAAATTAAAATTGATTTATCAAATAATAATATTCATTTTACTGAAATAATTGAATCAAAATCAACAAAAGGATTATTTTCTATAATGTCAAAAGAAATTTCATTATTATTTCAAGTTGAAAAATCAGAAGTTTCATCATGGACATTAACATTATCAAATTCAAGAATTTCAGAAAAGCAAAGGGTATTAAAAGAATTTATTGATTCAAATAAAGATGAAAATGAAATTTTAAATAATGAAGAAATTGCATTAAATGCAGCTTCATTAGCAGTTAGTTCAAATAATGTAAATCATTTAAATAATAATAGTGAAATATCATCAAAATCTGATGAAGCATTAAATTTACAAAGAAGGCAAATAGCAATTCATGCTGCTGTTGATACAGCTGTTGGTCATGCTAGTAATAATGCTGGAGTTGGTAATAATCAAAAGAAAAAGTTAGTTACTTCTAAAAACTCTAAATTTTTAGCAAGAAGTAGATTCAAATAACGACAATTATATCAATTACGAAGTTTAACATTGGTGATTATTTTTTAAGCTATATTGGGTGTATTTGAATATATTGGATTTGCCGAAATAAACAGTAATCTATAGATGTACTGAAACAGGAACAAAAAGAAAAAGAAAAAGGAAAAGGAAAAGGAAAATCATTAATGAACAAGAAACAAAAGGGTGTGTTCTTTGAATTATCTTTTACATAAAAAAAAGGAAGCGTAAGTGAATTCATTTTTGTTAATTTTATGCATGATACCATTTAATGGAAGTAACGAGCTGTTCGTGTCTATATTAATCCATGTCATCTGTATGTAATTATTTATAATTATAATTATTTATTTCAATTTTCATTTTCATTTTCATTTATTTATAATGGTAATTACTCATTTTTACTATTACATTCAGAGCGTTTATAGTATAACGTTTTGATTAAAAAGACAACTTTAAAAATAATAAACCTGTTTTTGCTTATGTAATCTTCAATAATAATTAAAAAGAATTGAACACGTGACTGTGTGACTGTGAAATATTAAAAAAAGTGCAAGACACCCGCGCACCGCTGCCAATTTACATTCCTTTCTCAATTTCATGTTAAAGTTTTCAGCGACTACATTTTCATGAAAATTTATTAGAAAGAAGACACTACTAAGTAAAACAAAGACCCACAAAAATGGCTAAGATCATCAAATCTGGTAAAGTTGGTATGTATTCAAGGATATAGTTTAACATGCTTCATGGATTAGACTGTTGTTCCAATTGAAAAGAGGAGAAAATGAAAGAATTAAAGTAAGATAAAAAAATATAATATAATATAATAAAATTGTAGTAGTACTAATATAACATCAAATTGACAAATGAATTTAAAACAAATAGATTAAAGGAATTGATTTATTATTATAATTATTATGATCACTATATTAAACATTTATTAATGATTTACAATGATATCAGAATTTGTATACATTTTCTTAATATTCAAATTGAAATGAAAATGTAAAACATTCAAACCAATTCTCATATTATTAGATTGTCGAATACGCCTTTGAAGGTTATTTCATATTTGTATTAAATTAGGTGTGAAATCAATATTAACAATGAAAAAGAAAACCATCGTTACCAAGAAATTATTCAAATGAAAAGATATTAAACTTCTCTTCTTTTTTTCAATGGAACAAATCAATAATTTTACTGGAAATGTTCAAAAAAAAACTCCATAAACAGTTTACTAACATATTTATCAATTTATTTTTAACAGCTGTTGTCGTCAGAGGTAAATACGCCGGTAAGAAGGTTGTCATCGTTAAACCAAACGATGATGGTACCAAATCTGCTCAATTCCCACATGCTATTGTTGCAGGTATTGACAGAGCTCCATCAAAGGTTACTAAAGGTATGGGTGCAAAGAAATTAGCAAAGAAAAACAAGATTAAGCCATTTGTTAAGATTATCAATTACAACCATTTGTTACCAACCAGATATACTTTTGATATTGAAGCTATCAAGTCTGTTGTTACTGCTGAATCCCTTTCTGAACCAGAACAAAAGAAAGAAGCAAAGAAGGCTGTTAAGAAAGTTTTTGAACAAAGACATGAAGCTGGTGAATCTAAATGGTTCTTTAACAAACTTGCTTTTTAAATTAAACGGGAATTTAAAGGTGTTTTCCCACTTTTTTTATCTTCGGTTATAATGTGCAGTAATAAACTTAAAAATGTTTTCTAGTAGTAAAACGAATGAATTAAGTAAATGAAGTAGTCGTCTATAACATATTTGATTTATAATATACAATTAATTTATAAAAATTCTTAGATATAGTAAAGTTTACTCAGTTTCAATTGAAAATGATATATCAATTATTGAAACTTCATTATTATTATTTTCATCATAATCATACCATTCATAATCAGTTAAATTCATATCCGTAAATGTTGATGATCCATTCTTTACTTTTATTCCTTTAACTGTCCATGGACCTTCAGGAACAAATTCATAAGGTATCCAACCTCTGGAATCAATTTCTAACATTTTAACAGATTCACCTTTCTCAGAATCATCTATTGTATAACCTTTAAAATCTTTTGGAACTTTTATATTGATATTACCTTTTGATTTACAAAATGTACATGTTGCAACAAAACTAGCTTGACCTTTTGATCCTTCAATGTCATGTTGTTCTAAACAATTTATAACTGCACATTTTTTACGACTTTCTTGACATTGTGAACATCTTAACATGAATGGGTATTCAAATGGTTTATTTTCACTCTCTTGTGGTTTCAATCCAGTTAAACCATCCATATTACAACTAATATATAAGTAATACATGTTTAATTTTCCCTTTTTGTTATTCTTTTGCTCTAAACGTGATTTAATTGGTTGAAAATCAACGACGAGAAAAAAAAAAGTTGTCTGACTTTTTTTGATGTTTAAGTTGTTGATTGAAAAGAACAAGATACAAAACAATACAACACAACACAACCATCTAATGTTTAACCGTGTATGGCGTACAGCGTGTCGTATGGGACGTGATTGTCGTGGAGGTACTCGTAATTTTCATAATCAATATAAACGTCCAACTAATTTAAAAGGATCAAAATGGAATACTTATGATGAACTTAAATTATTTTCATATTCATCACATTTTGCATTTTTCATGTTTCTTCCACCTATTGTTCAAATGTACATGACAAAAGTTGAAGTTTTAAGAGATGATACAATGTTTGAAAGTCCATTTGCTGAAGAATTGGCAATTTTAGATTCAAAGATTAATAATAATAATTATAACAATAAAAATAAAAATATTATAAATGATGTTAAATTAATTGATAATATTGTTCAACATGATAAAAAAAATTTAAGAGATTGTGAATTAGAATCATATATGACTCAGTTAACATCTGTTTATGAAGGATTTCAATCAAAAGATATTACATTAAATGAATATTTAGATTGTATTGGTCATGTTTCAAAAGGATTATTAAAACCAAATAGAGATGATCAGGAAGGGAAGACACGAATTAGAAAATATAATGTAATATCAAATTTATTTGATCAATATCGTACATTAGAACTTCAAAATCAAGAAATTTCATTATTTAAAAGTTTATTACTAAGTGAAAATGAAATGGATTATAATAAATTAATCCATGCAAAACAAATTATTTCTAATAGGTATGAAACTTCTAAACAAATACGTAAAACTCGTCGATATATTCATCAACAAGATACTCATGGAAACAATGAAATTAAAAATAATATTACAGTTGTTCAAAAGGAAATATCTGTTGAAAAATTAATGAATGGATCTAATTGGTTAAATAATTATATCAATAGTGATTTTGAAAGGTTCCTTCAAATGATGAAATTAATTGGTGGCCATGAAATGAAACGTAAAGCAATGAATAATTTACTGAATACAGGTTTAAGAAATCGACCTATTAGAATTGAATTAAAAAAGAGTAATGAGTTTAATAGAGTTATCTCATTATTACGTCGACATGGAAGAAAGGATGATGTTGAACGATTAAAGCAAAAGGTTTCTCTTTTATAAATATATACTACGATACAGTTAAATAATTAGCATAACAATAAAGAATAGACCTAAAATTGAAATCATAAAGACTAATCGAATATATATTTTTTTTGTAACTTCATGAAATATCAGGAATTAAGTAGAAAAATGTGTAATCATATCAATTATAAATCTATTCTTTTATTTTATTCCCTTTGAAAGTTAGATTTATAACCACGCCGTCTGGCAATGATTTCAAATCATATTATCAAATGGGCAATAACCAATGTGTTTCTCTTTTACTTTTCTTTTCTTTTCAAAGGTTTTAAAACAAATATGAAAAATTTTTAGAAGATTTTTAAATTTTTATAGTGAAAAAAAAAAAGAGGGAAGAAAAGAAAAAACTTTTGAAATTATTTCCTTTTACTGTTTTAAAAAGTGAAAAGTTAAGAGGTTTAAATACAATTAAATAACAGATTAAAGAAGATGAAATTCTTGACTACAAACTTTGTTAGATGTGCTGTTCCTGGTTGTGAAGTCGAAGGTTTCCCATTGAAATTTGAGGATTGTATTTTAGAAAGAGACGAACAAGAATTTAATGAAGAATTTCTTAAAGCAATGATCGAACGTCTTGATTGGCCAGCAGTAGTTGCTGTTGCTGATAACTTAGGTCATTCAGGTTTACCACAATCAAAACCAGAAATTAGTGATGAATTACTCAAAGATTTACATGTTTTACTCCTTGAAACGCAAATTGTTTCAGGTAAAATGGTTTGTCCAAAATGTAATCATATTTATTATATTAAGGACTCTGTGGCTAACTTCCTTTTACCTCCACATTTAGTTTAAGGTAAATTGATCAGCCAATTTTCGTTGATATGTTAAAATGAATTGACAGGGGGGGAGGGAATCTCTTTTCTTTTTCATATCCTGTTATGTTGTTTAAAACATTGTAAGACACAACATACGATAAAAGAATCAGTTTTAAGAAACCAGGCGGTATAGTTGAATCTGAATGTGTCGTCTTGAATCTTTCGTCAATTGTAATTGTGACGACTTGGTTGTAGTCTCTGTTGTGTAACATGCTTTCAATATCCTCCACCAACCCCCCATATATACAGCACATTTTGTATTGTCTTTTGTATGAAAACATAATGAAATTTCAAGGAAATTATTAAATTTTTTGTTCAGCAAAAAAAATTTGAGAAAGAAGCCTCTCTTTCTTTATAATGTGAACTCTTTTCTCTTTAAATTAGTGAAAAGTCAAGTTATATTAAAGTCTAGTGGTATTAAATAATGGAGGTAGAAAACGAGGGAAAATTGACAAAGATCAGAAACTTGTTCAAGACAGATGATTCTCAAGAGGACTCATTTATTCGAAAATTTAGGAAAAAAGCTGTTGATATAGAAGAAACTGATATAGTTGAACAACAACAACATCATCATCATCATGATTTAGATCTTGATGAACTTAGAGATGAATTGAAACCTTTGAAAGATCCTAATGATCAAAAGACAAATCTATCATTACAAAAGAGATTTCGTAGAGTCGCTTCAAGACAATCATCAGCAACAGATCAATCCTCAATCCCATCTTTAACAAATAATGCAAAGTCCAATGATAATTCACATTCTTCAATAGGCTCAATAAACGGGGTAAACAATTCTAATATCATCGTTTCTAATAATCATAGTAAAGAAAATATTATTAACAGTAATAGTCATAATAATAATAATAATAATAATAATAATAACGATATCATTAACGATCTCAATAGTCATATAGGTGAAATTCATATAAGCAAACCATTAAAACCTCCAAATTTACTTTCTAGAAATTATTCAACTAACTCAATCAAAACAACTGAAATTGCAGTGTCTCCTCAAAGTTTTGAAAAGTTGAAACTTTTAGGTAAAGGAGATGTTGGTAAAGTTTACCTTGTTAGAGAAAAATCAACTAAACATTTATTTGCAATGAAAATATTAAATAAAAAGGAAATGTTAGAAAGAAATAAAATTAAAAGAGCATTAACTGAACAAGAAATTCTTTCAACTGCTAATCATCCTTTTATTGTTTCATTATATCATTCATTTCAATCAGAAGACCATCTTTATCTTTGTATGGAATATTGCATGGGTGGTGAATTATTCAGAGCTTTGCAAACTAGAAAAATGAAATGTATTTCAGAATCTGATGCAAGATTTTATACTTCAGAAGTTATTGCTGCACTTGAATATCTTCATTTAATGGGATTTATATATAGAGATTTAAAACCTGAAAATATTTTACTTCATCAGTCTGGTCATATAATGTTAAGTGATTTTGATTTATCTAAACAATCTGATAGTATACTAAATCCTGAATTGCATACTTCAAACAATTCTTTAAGTTCTTCAAATTCAAGACAATCAAATTCAAATTTACCTCAATTAGATACAAATATTTGTATAAATGGATTTCGAACAAATTCTTTTGTTGGTACAGAAGAATATATTGCGCCAGAAGTTATTTGGGGAAAAGGTCATACTTCTGCTGTTGATTGGTGGACTTTAGGTATATTCCTTTATGAAATGTTATTCGGTATAACTCCTTTCAAAGGTTCAACTAGAAATCAAACATTTTCAAATATTTTAAAATCAGATATTCAATTTCCTGATTATAACAATATCTCAAATAACTGTAAAAGTTTAATTCGTCGATTATTAGTAAAAGATGAATTGAAGAGAATAGGTTCAAAATATGGTGCAAGTGAAATTAAAAGTCATCCATTCTTTAAAAATGTTCAATGGGCATTATTAAGAAATCAAAAGCCTCCGATGGTTCCAATACTGGTTCCAAAAAAAAAAAAATCTACATCTAAATCAAAAACAAATAAACCAAGTAATCAATCTTCGATTGGTACTTTAAAATCCAAAAGAAAAGTTTCATCTTCAACTTTGTTGAATTCTGATGAAGATCCTTTCAAAGATTTTAGTTCAATGACTATTTTACACGATGATGATTCTAATTTAATGTCTTTGGAAGGTACTGACGTTGGTGATATTTCGTATACATTAAATTCTTCTGATAGTAGTAGTCTTGGAAGAAAATTTCTTAAAATTTAAAACAAAATTAAGTCATCTACTAATTAAAACATTTTCTTTATTTATTATCTTTTTATAATATATATATCATATTTTTACTGACATTATCGTTAGTATCATTCTTTAGCATTAAGTCTTCATCTGAAATCAAAATCCAAATTTATGAATGTATTCTTTATATTACAAAATATTTTAAACTGCCTATAACTCACCTATCTATTCAAGAATATTATTAACATCATCATTTTCGTTCAACTTTTTGATTAAACTTCCAAGTCTCTTACATTGATTTTCATGTTTAACTTCAATTGACTTTTCCCTAGCAAGTTCAATAATATCTTTATTAATTCCAGCTAATTCAGCACACCAAATTCCATATGATCCTTTTGAGTAACCCCTTCTCAAATCATACGTAAAAATAATCTCTTTGTTTTCAATCAAATTATTCATGAAATAATTATTGACAATTCCATGACTTTTTACTTCCCATTCTTTTAATTCAGGAAAATGTGTAATAAATAAAACTAAAATTTCATCATTTGTATCATTTACTAAATAGTTTAAAACAGAATCTGCAATTGAATATCCATCTTTTGTAGAAGTACCTCTACCCAATTCGTCAATTAAAATCAATGAATTCCCATTTGATATATCATGAAATGAATTTTCTTCTTCATCTATTTCATTATATTCATATTCATCATCAAAATTTTTAATACACTTTGTTAAAATATTTTTACATTCTTTCAGTTCCATTTCAAAACTTGACTGACCATATATCAAATTATCATGAGATCCAATTCGAATTACAATATTTTTCATTATTCCAATAACTGAACCTTTTTCACATGGTATGAAACAACCAATCTGAGCCATAATAACAATCAATCCAATAGTTCTCATTAATGATGATTTACCACCCATATTCGGACCTGTTAATAAATTGATTCTTCCTTCATTGGAAGATTTTTGAAAAGTTATAGTATTTGGAATGTAATTAACACAACTTTGAAACGTTTCAATAACTGGATTTCTTGCTTGTTTTAATTGAAGGGTTGGTGAATCAACAAGTATTGGCTTCACATAATTATTATTAAATGAGACATGAGCAAGGGAAATGAGAACATCAAAATTTGATAAAATTTGAATTAGTTTCCAAATCGTCTCATGAAAATATAAAATTCTTTCTAGAAACTCACTAAAGTAATTTAAACTTTCCATCTCTAAGTTGTTGTTCAATTTGGAGAGTTCAGTCTCTAACTGTTTAATATATGGTAAACTATACGTTATCATTGAACTTGTAGATGAAATTCTATTCCATGTTTCAGGAACTTTTTTTGATTTTTTTAGTAAAATAAGATAATTTTCCTTTAAGTTTCCATTATTATACCATTTTAAATCAGAATTATTTAAATCTTTCCTTAGCTGTATTAGCTCATTATCAATCTCATTTCTTTTCAAATTAACGAGGTATTTCAATTCATCAATCTTTATCTTCCCAGGAAAATTATTTGTAAAGAAATTTGACATTGGTTCTTTTAAATCAATTGCAGCAGGTGAATAAATCATCTGTTCTAATTCTACGAGACCTTTCAAATCATTTTTAACAATTGTTTTGAATGATTTGTATAATTCAAATAACTTTTCACTCTCTAAAATTTCCTTCTTGAAAAACTCATTTGATAAGTTGATAAATGAATCAAAAATTAATTTGAAAAACTTTAAAAATTCATAAACTTGATTCTTTTTAACACTTTTAAAATAGATTCTTGAATAAATCAGTTGTAAATTTGGGCACTGACTTAACAGATTTGTTATCAGCTCAATTTGAAATTTTGATCTCTTTTTTATTATAGAATCTATAATTTCATTCCTTTCTAATATTAATTTCCTATTGGTTAATGGTTTAAAAATCCATGTTTTTAGTAAATTTTCTCCCATTTTTGTTTTTGTCTTATTCAATATTTCAAATAAGGTATTTTTAGTTGAAAAATTTGTCAGATTATTAAATATTTCCAAACTTTTTATGACTGAAGAATCTAAAATTGTACAATTGTCAATTTCATCAAACTTCTTTAAAACATTTTGTTTATTTATAATTGAATTCAAATTAAATTCTCTTAAATAACATAATAAATTTTTGAAGCATAATTTAATATTCATATCTACGTCCATTAAAAAGGATTTAATTGAATCTTTTAAATCAATTTCCTCATAAAAATACTTTTCAACGTCATAAATTTCATTAATTTCATTATTTAGATTTAAAATTCTGAATTTCTTTTTCTGATTTATTGGTAAGCTATTTTGAAACTTTCTTAAACATTTTTCTGTTTCTGTTGAAATTTCACCAGCTTTCAGTATCTCTATAGGTTCAAGATGTTGTAACCTTGTTTCCAAATTCATTCGTGTGAAATCATCAGTGAATAAATCATAAATAATTTCACCAACAAATATATTAACAGAAACAATTGCAATTTGTTTGTTTTCACATTCTTTTAAACAAAATATTGACTGTCCAAAGATAGATTTTTCATCTTCGTCAATAATTTCTTCATCAATAACGGTACCACTAGTAAACACTTTACTTAATTTTCTCTCAAAAAGACCTTTCAAATTTTCATTTTCACATTGCTCAATAATCCCAATTTTATAGCCATTATTAACCAAAATTTTAACATTTTTTTTCACTGTAGTTTCATAAATTGTAACACTTGCAAAATTATTATATTTATCATCTTTTGATATATTTACTACATCATATTCAGTCCAACCTGGTTTATACGAACAGTTTAATAATTTACTTGCAATAAATGCATCTTGCCCATACATTTTATATTGATAACCTTTTTGAATCATTAATAACTTATCATTATGTATATCCTTCAAAGATATGATTTGATTCATTAAAGGTGTCAACTTGGTTACCCTTCGTTTGATGGCCTTGGAATTTTCATCATTTTCCGATTTAATTTTACGTTTATTAATTCGGAGAGATATTTCATTATCTATCTTCTTTATATCTGTTGAATCTAGTGGATGAACCTTATCATATTTAAATTCATTCAGGTTCAATGGCATAATCCTATCTTTTTTTCTCCTTATAGTTAATTTGAAATTTTTGATTGATAAAATTTCAATTCTTCTCAAATTATTGTAAATAATTTAATAGTGTTGTTCCTTTTGTTAACTTCATTTTTAAAGTACACAGTATGTCATATAATGGGATAGGACTTAATACTCCTAAAGGTTCAGGAACTTCTGGCCACATTCAAAAGAGTTTAAGTGGGACCAAATCTAAAAAGATCCAAGATGAAGGGAAACAATTTTTTCGAAGACAGCTCCAATCGAAAAGGTACGAATACATAAGTAAACAGATAAAAATGACAAATATGGGGATTGATTCCAAGATTTTAGACCATGAAAAGAAAAGAATGCATGAAAATGAGGTTTCAAAGTATAAAGATGAACTTGAAGAAGATGATGAGTTAGATGATGAAGAAATTGAGAAGAAAGTTGAAAAGTTTAGACAATCTTTAAAAAATGAAAATAAAACCGAATGGAAGGCCAATAAAAAGAAGGCTAGTAATGTTGCGTCTTACAATGCTCATATCAACCCTTTTGAAGATCGAAATAAACCAAAAGATGAGAAATAAATAGAGCAAATTTTGAAATTAAGTTAGTAGACACCACTCAAATTGATGTCTCATTTTGTCTTATTATCTCCATTTTTTACCACTGTTTGATATATGAGTATTTGAAAGTTAAAGTCAAAGCTAGTATTTACCTGATTCAAGGGTCTATCATGAAAGCATATTTTTTTCAACCATTTTATGTGTTCATTATTTTCTTTAAAATTGTCAAGTTAAAAACTTTGGACACTACGTGGAAAATTGCCCCATGATGAATGATTAATTATATTATCACATTGACATAGAAAAAAGATTTATTGCTTTGGCTCTTTATTTGTGGTGAGAAACGGGTGGAAAAGTGTACGCCGCTGTATTCGGTACCTTCAGTAATGAAACTAGAAAATGAATCAACTATGGCCACATAATAGTATCATTCTTATTAACGAAATTATTGATACATTTGATAAAAAGACTGGAAAGAATTAGTGTTTGAAAACCATCAACTTTATTCGTCTTCTTAAACGTTTTGTATAAGCCAAAACTTGGAAATAATAAGAGATGATCTTGACTTATTCTTATGATTTTAATTTCTTCAAATTTAAATTAAGAGCTCTCTGTATTTTTCGAAACTGAAAATAGGAAAACACATATCTTTTCCTTATAAATATATTATCACAACAATTTATTGTAAAACTGATAGTGTAGTAAATAGTACGTTTCTTAGCTAACCAATTCATAGTATAACTTTCTAGTTCGCTTCAAAAATTACAGATAGAGATATATTTGATCACAATTTCAATGATTACTATTATAAAGTGATCAACATGTGTAATATCCGTTATTAGACAATACTTTTTGTATTCAATTATTTGCTTTCAATATTTAAATTCTCAAAAGTAATTCACTAACTAATTCCCTTAAAAAATTTGATATTTAACATTTCCAACTGATTAGTTTTTACTATGAACCCAAAATAAAAATAAACAAAGATATACTAAAAAGGAAAACTTAAATAAAAATAAAACCTATGTAGTAAGTACTATATATTCACACGTTTCTGATTACTATGAATTACTAAAATTTGAAACATTTTATTTTTTGATCACATAAATGTCAATTCAATTATCTAATCTCAAAATCGATACACTCAATTTATACAATGACATCAAGCTAATGTTGTATTATTTTTACATGATAAGTATACTCACAAGTTTCTGATTATTATAAACTATTAACATTTAAAACATCTAAGCATATGATTTCAATTTTTTTAATTCAAGAGTCAAATTATAAAACATCAAAAAAAGAATTAGCTTTGTTACAAAAATTCATTAGAAGTTCACACACATATAATAATTACAATTACAGATTTTTGTTTATTACAAACTACTAACATTGAAACATTTCATCAATTGATCCCAATTTTATTAATTCAAGAAACAAATTACAAAACATCAAAAATTGAACTATTAAGAATCAGGCCTAAAATTCAGAAATAGCAACAGCAACTGATTGGAAATCATCATGAGAAATAGAAACTTTAACATTTTTAACACCATTCTTAATTGCTGCAATCTTTGCTGATCCACTCAATTCAACAATTGGTGCACCTTTAGAATCTCTAACAATTTCAATATCTTTCAATGAAGCTCCAGCACCTTTAGATTCAACTTCTAATGATTTAAAAACTGCTTCCTTTGCTGACCAAGTTCCGGCATATGATGCTCTTGGATTTGGTGCTGATGAACAATATTTAATTTCTTTTTTAGTAAAATTTCTTTCAATAAATGTATCATTTTCAACATTAATTTCTGAAATTAATTCAACATCAACTCCAACACCTTTTGAACCAATTTGTTCTTTAGTTAAACTTAATAATGCTGTTGCAGTTTTTGTTGATGATTTTGAAACATATTTACCACCCTTTTGTAATTCGCCATCTGTAAATACTAACTTTTCATCACCTTTATTTTCAACTCTTGCTAATGGATCCAAATAAACATTTTGTTCTTGATCATCTGTATATGGAGCATGATCTTTAGCAACAAATAATGTATTATTGATAATTGCATTATGCATGTATGCATATGCCTTCTTTTGTCTTGCATTAACTTTAACTTTATATGAATCATATTCATCTTTACTTAATGCAGCATATAAATAATCTGCATGAACAACAATTGCTTGTGCACCCTTTTGACCAAAACCAAATGATGTAACAGAAACTGCTTTAATACCATCTGTTTGAATAGATCTTGATGGGAATAACAAATATTTGAAATCTTCTAATATCTTATCAACATTATCTGCATTTCTATTACCTGGAACTAATCCACTGTTAAGAATTTGAATTGCACCATTTAACATCCAAGCACCGGCAGCACCCTTTGGATGACCAGTTAAAAACTTTTGGAAAACACCATAAACTGTATTACCTTCAGTTCT